>JAQIXD010000452.1:0-26611 GCA_034699985.1 Minunthozetes semirufus
CATGCAACTTCATGCAACTTTGTGTTGCCCTAAATGACTAAAAAGTGTTTTAAATTCTATATTCAGCTTAAAATTAATTTTGGAGGAACGGTAGAGCAGGACTTCATGAAAAATGCAGTTAATTCATTCAAATATATTTAAACGAAAACAATTAAAACGATAAGATATTAATATGTATTAAAGAAACAGCAATTAATTGAAAATTTAATTCTAGAAAATCAGTGGTTTTGAAGTTACTTTATTTTTCTTTGAAGGTATTTTATTATGAAACTGGTTGGACAGCACGACCACTCTTAAAGGATTATTACACCTTTAGTGCCATTTGATTGATAAAGAATTGGTTAAATTAATAATTAATTTAAGTCTCTTTTTATCAGATTTTTCGATAAATTAAATTAATTTTAATCAAAACTTCAATTTATATTTGACTCACAGTTTAATTAAACTCTTTTTCTCATTCTTCCTGTTATTCGACATTTGATAATAAAATAATGCAAATATTGTTCAGTATATCATATTATAGCACTAGACCAAGATGAATACTAATGATCCAAAGAAAATTCAACAGTTTAAACTTGTTTTGTTACTTTTTTATCAAATAATATAATGAAATAAAAGAAACTCTGAAATAAAGGCAATTACTTTTTGATTCATTGAAGTAATTAGAGCCTGAAATAAGCCTTTTAATGGTTTGGTAATTGTTTGGTAAAACCATAGATGTATTTGAGTGCAACAGACTTTAGAAGGAGCACTTACCAACTGGCTCATTTTCTGGTATCAGCCATTCTCGCTTAAAATCAAAAACTGGTGGACTATTATGACCCGGGAATCCAAATCCTTTATAAATAAACATTTGAGATAAAAATCTTAGTTTTGTTTTACTTTATTAAAGAAATTTCAATCAAAGAGTGAAATATAAGTTTGAAAACAATTTTCTAATTTTAAATGACCCGAAAACTAATCGAAGTTTCCTATTATTTAACGCTGAGGGGAACATCCAATGAGTTTAACCACAAATCAGTCAAACAACTGATTGTTGGTTAGGAATGAATGTTTTGACCGACAATAGAGATAATCGATATTAAGGTTATATAACTTTTATGTAAAATTCAAAACCAAAAACATTTTTACGTAAATCTTAACTAAAACTGAAAAATCACGAAAACTTGTTTGCATTGCAAATGAGAAAACCTATCACTTGATGATGAGGTGTGAAAAATCAGACCTAAATCTCAGAGAATGTATAGGAATGTCCCCACTCTTCTGTTTTTAAATTGTATTCTAATCTTTTTGTAAACAAAAATTGCAAACAGAGCTGACAGAGTTGTTGATTTGACCATCATATATGTCATATAGATCTTCATATATGTTCATTTATGTTGATCTATGCTCAGGTATGTTCTTTGGTGTTGACTGTATGACAGCTTACAATAAGTTGAATAAATCATATTTCAAAAGCAGATGATTGAGAAGAAACAGTTTGAAGATTAGTTGGGAATGTTGTCAACTCTTACCTGAAGTGGTTGTGCTCACTATGAGTGTAAGCGTGAGCCACGACATAACACGATTTAATATCATTGTTCATAAATAAGAATATATTTGACACAAAAGTTTGTTTCAACGATTCATTACTCAATTAATTAGAAGAATATATCAAACGATTGAAACTATTTATTGAAACAATCGATAAATGACTACATTTTGTGATTCCGTTCACTGAATTGAAGAGCAAAACATTAGACGAATCACTACTTTGAAGGCAACACTGGTTTAGAGTCTTTGGCGGACAACACAACAACACAATAATCAGAAGCGAATTCTCAGCAGAAAAAAGTTGAGCGCAAAAAATGTCGACGTCAGGAGTAGTCAGGACTGGTCTGACTACTTATGATCTGAACTTTAGCTAAAAGGGCCAACTTATGGGCCAAACCCTACATACTGTAGATACTGCTCATTGGCAAAGATGGGCGCAAAATAGGGTCATCCGAGAGATGAACACTAAGAACAGCGACGAGTCGTTACACTTGAGAGCAGATAATAAACGCATTGCAACTAAAAAACGCTCAAAACTGTAATCGAGTTTACATTTTGGGAATACATTTGGGAAATGCGATCGAAAACTAGTTTTACTCAAAACAAGATTCAGATCGAACTCAACGACGAATAAATCAATTGAATTGCGATAATAATAATCACAAACTCTGAGTCTGTTCTCAACCAATACTAAGAAAAACAGTTCAAACTATTATTAAAATAAGGCTTTTGTGGCAATTGTTTCACATAAAACATAAATGAGACCCAAATCTGTTTGAAATCCAACTATTTATACAAACTCCTGGTCTATATAGCGGTCAAAGTCAAGGACTTTCGATAATTGTCTGATTCGATGGCAAAACAGATGCAAACATTTGGACTAAAATACCAATTGATTTGATTTTTAATAAAAAACAGTAAATAATGAATCGATTTAATTGACTCTCAATTCTATAGAAAACAAATGAAAACATTTTTTGTGCAAAATTTTTA
Source organism: Minunthozetes semirufus (assembly GCA_034699985.1). Lineage (NCBI taxonomy): Eukaryota > Metazoa > Arthropoda > Arachnida > Sarcoptiformes > Punctoribatidae > Minunthozetes > Minunthozetes semirufus. Next base: position 2,527 of record JAQIXD010000452.1, read on the forward strand.
AGAATTTTTTTAATAATTGTTTTCAAAGTCTACGAAAAGTTTCATAACTTTATATACAATAAAAATAAACGAAACTTAAACTTAACGCCAATTAATAGGAATTATAAGAATTAATTAATCGATGAATAAATTATCGTACATTTAGTCCATTATTTACCACAAGACGTACTGTTGAGATATCTTATGCAAGTGATCACACGATGGGGTCTTAAGATTTTTAGCTCTATCTTCCAGGTCTTTGTCTCTGAAGTTTCTGGCCCTCCATATCATGCTTTCCTCTGTTTAGACAAATATATGAATAATTAATAAATAAATAAAATTTAAAAATTAGAGCAAAAGTATCGATAAAATCATACTATAGTTTCGTTCCCTAAAACAGGAGGCCCTCAAGTTTGAGACGTAATCCTCTTCCACCTGTTGTTCGATGCGACGAATGGATCCCTTATTCTCTTTTTCAAAGTTTTCTTTCACAAAATACGGGACCTCTAAGTTACTGGTCTTCCTCTCGTACTGGTATTTCCTGTCAAATAATTATTTGCTTTCATTAGAATCCAATTAAAAATAATTATTATATTTGAAACCAAATCTTAATTATATTCCAAACCATTGAATAACATTTCAATAGTTTTTATGCATTAATCGAAACATTTTTCGCATATTTTATAATATAAATTGTTTTCAGAAAATTATCGAAAAAATGTTTTATAATTAATTTATATTAAAATTCTATTCAAAACTCTATTCAAAGACAAATAAAATAATAAAATGGTAAACAAATTCTTCAATAATGAGTAAATTTAATGCAAAACAAATCAATTCATTGTTTCTCACAATAAATACTATCAGTTTTAAAGCGATTTATTTTATATAAAAGCTTTTTAATGACTAAATCTTTAATTGAATTAACGTTTGAATGCGTTTTAAATATTTGTTTTAATTTTGTTGCCTTTTATTGTCTTTTATACGAATGAAGTGATTCTCAGAAAAATATGTTTCACTGAATTCGACACAAAAATTAAGACAATATTTACTGAATTAATGAACGAAACAAATAATTAAATAATTTTTGACATTAATTTCAATTATATATCGATTAATAGCTAATAAATGTCAGACAAAACAATAATTAATGTGAAGAGTCATTGACAGGAGAGGAACGGTATGGAAATATTGCGTTATGGGCTATAACTCCAAAATTGAAATGATTTCGGTTCTAATTATACGAATAAATTCAATGAATTAAAGCTCAGACTCACTGCGTTCGGCTCAGACTATAAGTTGGATCCGAAACGAAGAATGTACTCATAAGGGAGAGGCAGAGGAGCACTAATACGGGCATCATTTGAAGTAAAACGTTATAACCTGAGGCCACCTCTTGATTCTGGTGTTGGTGTCGATGAGTTTCACGGTATCTGTGATTACGTCTAACGTAAACATTACCCGAAGGAAATCCTCCGCCGAAAAACATATTAAAGATTTCGTCTGCACTGATATCCCCCTCAAAGCCTCGGGAATAGTCGTAATAACCGTTTTCATAGTATGTGTTGTTATGGGGTCTTCTCCTCTGTTGTTCTTCAGAGCCATACATATCGTATTGCTTTTTCTTTTCGGTGTCACTCAGGACTGCGAAAGCGTTTCCAATCATTTTGAATGCTTCTGAAGCACCGGGAGCTTTGTTTTTGTCCGGATGAAACTGTAGGGCCAGCTTTCGGTACTGTTTCTTAACATCAGAATCAGTGGACTCTTTGGTGACCCCAAGAATTTCGTAATAATCTTTGCATTTCTTTATTTGTTTGACTGAAGATAACTGTTCTTCGGTGTACTCCCGATGAGAGCTCATCCCAGAACTACTACTTGACTGTTGATGACTATTATTAAAGTTATGACCACTATTTCGACCACTATTTTGTCCACTATTTGAGTTCGTATTTTCACTGTTTGTTTGGCGACCCCTACTGTTTGATCGCGACCTCTGACCCGAGCCTTCAAAAGTGTCTGATTGTGGGTCTGTTTCACAATTATTTGAGTTCCTATGACTGTCCTCAGCCTTTGAATGACGTCTTCGTAGGCTTTCCAATGTTTCTAATAATTCTGTTAACAAATTAATGGTCAAAACATTTACTCAATTAATAATCGGACAAACCTTTTGCCTCTTCAGAGGGGAAGAGCCGCTGAGCTTTAGCCAAATATTTAATGGCTTTTTCCGTCTCATTATTTAATATCGATTTCTTCGCTAAATCTATACATCGTTGGCCTTCATCTCTATTGCCGTCCATTTGATTACTAATATAATTATTTATTTAAATATTTTACTATTTTTACAATTAATATATCAATTAATATATGAATAAAACGATAAAAATATTAATAAAATTTAAGACAAATAAATAAATTGTAATCAGAGTTAAGACGACGTCATTCGAGTCATTCGTAAGCTTTGACTCCAATCACAACAATCAATGTTTTACTCAATAATACATTCAGAGGTCTATCTATTAATACAGTATTCACTCCTTATAAATGGTTCCTCAATTGAAACACAATTAATCATTAAATCACTTTTATTTCACAATTATTTGAATATTAATAAAAATATTATATGAGTAATGTCTTTGTGTCAAATAATTTGGTCAAATCACTATTAAATTGAATAGAGTTTCACTATTTGTTGAGATAAGAATAATACTGATAGAGACTCCAATATTTATTTTGGGTCAGAATAACGGTTAACTTATTCGGTGTTTAATTTCAATTAATTAAAAATTTTCCTTTTGAGACACTTTTCAGTCATTTCTATATTAATTAGTAATCAATTAAAGAAAATCTTCGTTAGTTTGAGTCTATTCTCTGAATATATTTTTCTAAAGAATTGATTATATTCTCAATTAATTGAAAAAACATTTTAATAAACGAATAAACGATAAAATAATTATTTATTTGAAATATAATTTTATTTTACAGGAAATCAATGATTTGTTTTTCAAATATAAAAAGAAATTTAGAGAAAATTTGTTGAAAACTATTAAATATAATAAGAAATCAAATCAAAGCAAATGAACTGAATTTAAATTCTTCTGTAAATTAATGACTTCTTTATTGAGTTTAATTTCATGTGATTTAAAGGCCTCTTTATTGGCTTTTTTCTCAGCCCTCCGTTCCCTTCTGTAGTCTCTGAGCGCAGCCTTTCTATCTCTTCTCTGTTCTGGTGTTTCATTAGTCAGTCTGACCGACAGTTCGGACAATCGTGAGGTTTTAGAACAGATAGACTTAGACTTATTCTCATCATTGAAATCACTGTCGGCATTGAGTGCATCCAATTTGGCTAATTTTTTAGCTGTCAGTCCGGGTCTCTCTAAAACCCCAATCGGAAGACCAGTCTTCTCATTGATTCTAATTCTTTGCGGATATTTATTATTGGATTCTCTGATAATTTTCGGTCGATTAAAGAGATTAGAATAAGTGCTGATAATTGACTCGCAGTCCAACCGATCGTTATCTCGTTTTTTGCTGTTTTCATAGATTTCTATTTCAGTCAATTCTTTGCTCTCTTTCGACACGTTTTGTCGTTTTATGTAATTCTCTAAAAACTCTTTACTTTCGGGGTTTTCGTAGAAGTCTTTCTGATGTCTCTGCTTATGGTATTCTTCTGCCAAAGAAGATAATAATTGGCTGTTATTCGGATCAATATTGCCTTCGATATCATCGCAATCAAGAGCTCCGATATCGCAATCGTTTGCGTATTCCGTTTCGTAAAGGGTTTCAAACCTTTGATCCAAAAGAGTTAAGTTTTGATTCCTTCGGATAACCGAAGAACTCATCGAATAATTAGTGAAATGAGATTTCGTTTCTTCATCTGAAAAGTGATCATTGAATCCACCGAATGATTGTTCAGAATCGCCACAAATAGTGGACACATTCTCCTCATCAGAGCCTTCACTATCAGAAACATCTTCCCATTCATTTTCGTCATTATCTTCGTTGTCGTCATTTTTATGGCCATCTTCTGCGTCCGCCTGTAATATGAAGTCGTCATCGATTTGATTGTTTGGATCATCAAAATCAAAGTCTTCGTCCATAGCGGCCACAACTTCGGGATCCCAATCGGGTTGAGGACCGACGGGAAGCACTGCTTTGTTAAGCAAACCTTCTTTCTCTTCGACGGCTGACGCAAATAGAGATGACGGCAATTGAAGCTTAGTTTTGGGCACAGACTTTGTCTTAACATTTGGTTCAATTGGTTGCCACTCAGCTATGGGTTCGATATCTCTTAAATGTTGTAAATAGTTGTAGTCGTCGTCAAAATAAATTCCGTATTTCTTCTGCTCTTCTACTCTCTTGTTATCGTCATTGACGTCGACAAACACCATCTGAGGGGCCGACTCATCGGCCGCTAACGGATCTCTTTGGCTTCGGTGAACCAATTTGAAGGTGACGGACGACTTCTTATCGAAAGCTTTCTTCTTTCCCATCGTTTAATCGATATTTGATTTAAATTAAAAGTAATTAAAAGCAAAACAAAACCAAAAACACAACAAAACGTGACTTTTATTGAGACACGAAATGCACTCAAATTATATGTATTGACAAAAGAGGGCAACACTTGTATCGATTGATATTTCTTTGATATCTTTTATAAGTTTTTTTGAGAGTATTTTTGGCCAAAAATAACAACTTTTAACCTGAATTCGAGTGAATTGCAGTCAATTCGAGACAATTAAACGAAATAAAATACATTTAAAATACTTCCACAACTAATCAAACAGAGATAACGCCAGTCGGAGGCTCTCTCCGCTCTTTTTTTTTTATAAACTGAATGAGTTCTATAACCTGACATCAAGTCTCGATCACGATAGTCGAGAACAATTACAAGAATTAATGTATGCCATTATACCATGCTCAATTATTGATACTCAGTCTCTTAATGAACAACAGAACCTGTCAATTGAATTGAGACAATAATAGTAATAGTTTTGCAAATTTTTCTTCTTTTCTGATGACTCTTCTAAGGGGTGGATAATAGTGATAATGACTACCATCACTATAAAGTCAGTTTATGTCAGTTTTGAGCTCAGGACCATTTTAGGCTAAACTCCCTTTTTCTGTTTTTATTCAAATTTATTTTTCAGAATTGAATTCGAAAATAATGTGTTTATGTGTTAACCCGTATTTAATACAATAGAATCATAGACTTTATTGTTAAATATTGAGATATATTGAGTTGAATTCTCATTGAGATTGAGACATGTTGAGATAGGTCACATTTTCAAAAATAACTTGTTTTTTAATATTGATGGTTTATCATTAGACCAGTATTAGTCATAATCTCAAAAATAAGTTTTTTTTCTTGTAATTTGAACTTATAAAAGAAGATGTTTGAGAATAGAGGTCAGTTTTTTCCCAAAATGATGAGAAAAATTAATTTCTGAAAACTTTTCGTTTCTAAGAGAAGACCAGAACAAAGATTGACTAAAATTCTAGAACTGATCCTTCAATTACTGAAGATATGCCTGACTTAAGAAACAATAGTTTTTAATTTTGAGAGAATTTCAAAGCCATTAACTGAGAGAAGAGTTATTACTTATAACTCATAATAATTGGAAATCTTTGGAATATATCTTAAAGTTTTTAATTGGAAATTAAAAATAGTCATAAATTTTCAAAATTAATTATTATTTATAATTTAAAACTAATTCCCAGGCATTCAATCAAAATAAGCAAGTTCACCAAACTTCATTCACTTAAAAAGGCGATTTTGAGCTGTAGGAGTGACCTCATAGATTTTTTAATGCGAATTTTATTGATTAAAAAGCAATTTAGTTTTTAAATTGTTTATTTAAATATAGATAAATCAAACTAGTTTTACATTATTCGCACTCACTTTCACAATCAAATTCTTTAGAAAGTTTTATAGCTTAAAGTTTCAAATTTTGAGTCCACTAGGAAGCAATAAAGGATTAGCAATTAGTCATTTAAGCATGATGATTTATGGATGATTTATGGATTCTTTAATAAACATTTGTGTAAATGAGAGAATATGTTTTTGTCAATAATCATTTGATCATGCACAATCATTCTAGTTATATCAGTGATAATTAGATGTAAAGGACCCAATGAATAAATCATTGCCTAACCCAGCATAGAATATAATGTGTCCAGGTAGGTCTGTTCCACCTTAATGCATAAGAATAAGGGGCGGCCGATTAACGGTATCATGCTCCATTTTGCACCCATCTTTGCCAATGAGCACTATGCGAGGTTTGGCTCATGAGTTGTCCCATTTTTAGCTTCGATTCAGTTCACAAGTAGTCAGACCAGTCCTGACGTCGGAGTGAGTCCTGAAAAAAGTTTTTGCGCTCAGCTTTTCGGCAGAGAATTCACTTCTGATTGTTTTCCGTCAATGACTCCAAACAAATGTTGATTTAAAACTTTTCTAATATTATAATGAGTTTCGTCTTCTCTTCAATTCAGTGAACAACAAATATTCAAATAATATATCGATTCAAATATGTAGTCATTTATTCAATTGTTTGCTTTTAAGACTTTTTTTTCTACATTTTTATTGAGTTATGAATCGTTGAAACAAAGTTTTGTGTCAAATATATGCTATTTATGAGCAATGATATTAAATCGTGTTATTTTGTGGCTCACGCTTACACTCATAGTGAGCACAACAACCACTTCAGGTAAGAGTTAAAAATATTCGACAATTAATCTTCTTTTTATAAATAATTCTTATATTGTATTGTCTTTTGAATTGACATAACTCATGAAAATTGATGAAAGTGGACAACTTTTATATTTGTCAGCACAGTTTGCAATAATAAATAGTTGCTCAGACATAGACAATCTTGGCAAAAAAAGTTTTATGAATCAATAGATTAATGATATTTCAAGAAGAATGAGGTCTATTTTCTGACACATTCGTCACAAATGATAAGTTTTTCCTATTTCTAATGCAGACAACAATTTCAAGTATTTTGACTGACTTTTCAGTTAATATCAGTTAATATGTGGTCTTAAATGATATATTTTTAGTGTTTGTGACACAACTGACACATAAATACTATTATTTAATATAAGTTTTGAAAGCAATCGAAAATTCAGGAAATAGTTGGCACCAAATCATTGGAATTCCAGTGTTTTAACTCAATATTAATATTAAAAAAGGAAAGAAAGAGCTAATCTTTTTAATACATTATTTATTAAAATTTTTATTAGAATTAATTCAATTGAAAATTCAATTCAAATTCAAAATTATCAATGAATACCAGTGAATAGCTTAACACACTTTCGTGTGTTTTAGAGGAACATCTCATAGAAATCAGTTGAAAGCAGTTGAATGAGTCTTAAAGTGTGTTAATTAAAAAAAAACTTCACAATTCATTGAACTTAATATTTGTTAAGTTATGTTACTTTCGAAATATTCATGATTTCAAAGAAATATTTTTCAAAAGACTGACTCTTTTGGCCGAAGAGACGAATAGATTATATCTTCTGATAAGACATTAATTTATTACTAAACTTCTGAGACGTTCGACATTTAATTGGATAAAAAAGTTTATAAACTAATTGTAAACCAATAAATAGGTTGAAATAAATTTTGTTTTATTGTATTTATGACAAACGAAATTAAATTTCACTTCTTATGACACAATCAATTGACAATCAATTCAATTATATTTAACCAAAATATTTGTAACTTTTATTCAATGGTCTGAACTTAATCGCATGAATAGTAAATTACAATACAAAACGCGATTCGAGTGTTGATAATACCCACCGAATACCTCGATAACAATCCAGAAATTTTTCATATAATAATGTTATTTATTTATTTTTATACTTCTTTTCAATTAAGTATAGAAATCTATTTAGGCCAATACCAGGCTATAAATTACTGCCTCTAATTCTATCAGTCTTCCCTCCGGTCACTATTTCTGACTATCAATTTAACCAAAGTTTACACAACAAAGAAGAAGAAAAAATATTCCGAAACTCAATAATCAAATAATAATAATAATAATAGATTCAAATGATTAATGTAATTATCGATCACATATAGGCTGCAAATTCTATCCGATCGGTGAAAACCGGAGGTTTGAAAGGGTCGCTGAAAATCTTCCCGTCGGTGAGTCTTCACTCATATAATTGGATATTATAATTAAGATTATAATTATCTGTAAAATTATTTATTCTGAATTTTTAATCATTTTTATGTTTATTTATGTTTTTGTTAATACTTTGTGAACTTAATTATATTTTTCTCATCAAATCATCGCTAATCAGGAAATGAAGTATTTAAGGTCGAAGTGCATCCCAGAGTTGATTTCCGACTCGAGGCCGTCGACAATAGCTTAAGTGACATAAATTATTTCAAATACGATGTTATAGACGAAAAAATTGTTGCCATAAAACTTGCTCACTCTCTCGAAGATCTCGTCGATAGGGTAGGGCCTGACATACAAATCAATAATAACATTCAAAAATTAATTGAAATCGATTTTAAATCAAATTAATAGAGAGATCCCCAAAGCGTTCTCAAATTCAAGCTCACCTGTAAAGGGCCGAGTGGAACGGTATAAATGATTTTAACAGCCTTTAAATCCATTTAAATGCCTCAAACTCTTAATTATTCCATTGAATCTATTCTATCAAATCTAATCAATTTTGTTTGATTACTAACTGAACTCTTTTGACTTTCATTTGATTTGCTTTTAATTTATAAATGTTTTTGTGAATAAAAAACCAACAAAAAAATATTTTTATGTCAGAAAACTTGAGAAGAATTTGTTGGTAATCCAGTTGTTTATCCCATTTCTCGTTATATAATATTTCAATCAGTGCTCCCGATGTCAAACAGATTTTGATTGCAAGCTTTAGCCCAGTTTTTTATCTGAATAAGAGTCTCTATCTTTAACCTCTAATCATATTTTTGGTTTGATTTTCGCATTAAAATAGTTATTCGAAAAGAAAACAAAAATAAGTAATAAATTTTAATTTATTTATTCTGAGAATACATTTTGAATAACAGATTGAGACTAAATTTTTGTCTTTTTGTTTATTTTCCATTTAATAATGAATATTCAATAAAATAGGGATCAAAACAAGAAAACAAAATCTAATAATTATATGAAATGAGATTTTATTTAAATGGTTTTCTAAATTCAAAAAACAAGATCTGAGTACTTCTTACAGCTCTTCCCCATTGAATGTAGTGTTTTCTATGAATGTGGGACAGACCTCGCTTTCACTTTAAAATTAGTCTTTGCTTAAGACAATGCGAATAAAAAAAGATATCATTTTAATGATTAAGTGAATTAACACTTTTTCATAATGGCTTCTAATTTAAAGATATCTTTGTCCAGAACTACAGCTATTATTAATTGAAAGTTATTTTCATTTCCTCATTGTTTTCCGTCTCATAATTATTATGCAATTTATGCATAACTTATACTATACTTTACTACAGTATATCATTATATCATTGTTTTTAACATTGCGTTGAGTTAAACGAAAAATTAGAGTTCATTATCTTTTGATAGGAAGAAGCATTCCTACCGGTGACAGGTATGCCTTCAAACCATTTCAGTATTTATTGACATATAATATGACACAAAAAAAAATGTTCTGTATTTAGTATATGTTCAGGATGTCAACGATCACGCGCCCGAATTCCAGAATGTACCATACTCATTGGAAGTGGATGAGGTGAACAATCAATCAAACGATCAATATTTTGATCAGTTGTCTCATTATTCAATTGATTGTATTATGCAATAAAGTTAACACCGGTTGGACTGACCGTATTTCGTGGAATACATGCTGTGGACCGTGACAAACCTAATACTGCCAACTCTGATATTACCTACTCTATTGTGGTGAGCCTTTTGTTTGTGCCCAATCTCACTGTTCAGATGCCGTAACAGTATTTGATCGACTATTTGTCGCACAAATAGGGTGGCAATGAAAACAACTCATTCATCCTCTCCGACCCAATTGAAGGAATTCTGGTTATTAATAAGCCATTAGATTACGACAATGGTATCAGAGAATTCAAAATACAAATACAGGCTTCGGTACGCAAATACTACACTAGACTTTCATTCAGACAAAAAATTACTTTATTTTTGAAATTACAAATTATTTTGACCACAATAGGACCATGGCAGTCCCATAAGTCTGAGTCAGGTGACCACAATGACAATACACGTGAAAGATGCTGACGATCAGAATCCAGTTTTCACGCAAGAAGTATATAAAGCCAGTGTTTCAGAGACGGCAAAGATTACGGTATGATTAAAATGTGAATCAAATATAATTTGAAACATTTAATGACTGAACCATTAGTTTAGTAAAGTTTAGTTTATTCGGATTATTTGCATAACCCCTCAAAACACTCACGACTCGAAACAATTGACTTTTCTCTTGGCTTTTATTTCATTATTATTTCCTCTGAATATCGAGAATAACATGAAATCAGATAACAAAATAAATCCAAAACTACAATACAGACTTCAATCCGCAAATTATAAGCAAAGGAATCATTTTATTGGCTTTTATTTTATAAAAAACACATTATTTTGTGTTTTGGAAAGTTTCAATTGAAAGCTGAATTGAGTATGAATTGCAAGTTTCAATTTGCATCTCAGATAAGATAAACGATTCGTTTATTTATTTTAACGAATACACAATTAAGTGAATCTTTTTGATAGCAAAAAACATAGCAATCAACTTTTGTGGGACAGACTCTATTGTTTTCCTTAGAAGTTAATATCATTTCTTATGCCATATATTATATTATAACACAAAATCTGAGCCTTAATACTACCCTTAATAATAATAATAATGTAAATAATACAAATCACATAATACCATATATATAAAAATACTACGAAGATTTTTCCTAAAAGAAAGCTATAAAATAATGGCTCCAAATGGCTTCAAATGGCGAGAATATTTGAAACGTCGACCCCATTCGCTGTGAACTCTATTATTCTTTTATATAAAACTCCACAAAAATTAATTGAAAGAATGGATTAATTTTTTCCAAACTTATTCTCAGTTGACTTACACTCTATTCTCACCCAAAATAGAGATCAAAATAAATTAGAAATAAATTGAAATTAAGTAATAAAACCTTAAAACACAAACAACTAAAATAATAATTCATGCGTTTCTGCTGTATATTAAACTTGAAATTTAATAAATTTTAATTATATTTTAAATTAATTAATCAATATTAGGGACATCGCATACGAGAGAAGGTTGTGGTACAGCCCGCTATTCACGCGTTTGATTTGGACACAGGAATTAATGCCAGATTACGTTATACTATAATCTTAGGTAAACTAAATCTTTGTTTCATGAATCAGTTTATGATGGGTTAATTATAGAGTGATCCTAAGTTATCCTCTCATAGAGTGATTTAACTGATCCATTATCCTGAGCTAAAAGTCGGTCACTTTCCAATCATTTAACAAAATGCAGTTCAGAGAAACGCATTGAAACTAATTTATGTTTATGTGTCTGAAGGCAGACATCGATTAAAATCTGTATAAAAGCTGTTTTATAGATTGAGAAACAGATGAATAGATAAATGCGTGAAGAAGTCGTCTCTGACTTAAATTTCTTAGAGTTTTGACTTTTTTTAGTTTTTCCTTAAAATTTGGGTCATTTTTCAAGTTTTCAATTCAAATACCAAAAGGTTTTTGTTGTCATTTTTCAAACAAAAATCTTTGACGAAAACCAATTTTTCGCGAATGATGTGAAACAGGAATTATCTGATTAAGTGAATCATTGATTCATCAGATAATAAGTCTGTTTCGATAAAATCAATTATTTATTTAAAAAACAACTAATCTCTGGCAAAAGGAGTGGTTTTAGATCGCATTCAAAGCCAATTATTTTAAATAATTATATAAGAGTTAAATCTTATAACGAAATGAATTCAGAAGAGAATGCGATTGAACTCAATGTTTGAGTATTTGCCGTCAATTCTATAGAAAATGAGTTGAATTTCAATTCAATTTGAGTTTCATTAGAGTCTTAGAACCGAACCGTTCGCTCATAGATTATGAGGTAATAAATGAATACTGAAAACTGAAAACTCATTTTTCTACAATTGATTTCATTTCATTACTCAAAAAGTGTATGCATTGGAATGCGATCCCAATATTTCTTATATAAGATATTCATTTGAAATAAGGAAATGAGTTTTGAAATTCACTCAAAACTTTGCATTCGTTTTAAAATATTTTTTCGATTAAACGCTAATTTTTTGTTTTGTTTTCTTCAGAAATATATTCTGAAAGCTTTCAAACCAAAGAAACACTGGTATTGAATACAAAGAGATGTATTAAAACAAAACAAATTTTTGTCATTTTTTCTCTTATTTGTTATTTTCTATAACTTTTTGTGTGATTAGTTTTCAGGCAGTGTTTAGTTATGCGCTAAAACTTCAGGTATTCATCAAAGCGTTGATAATTGGAGTTTAAATCCTCTTTTTTGACGCTATCATTGATATTACTAATAATTTGTTGAATAAATTGAAAAAATGACAAAACTATTTAAACGAGTAAAGTCTACTGAAACATAAAAGTTAAAAATACTCCGAATACATGTTATTATCAATGAAACAGATCTTTAAGTATAACGTGTTTTTTGATCCCCTCATAAAAAAAGTCAAAATAATTTGAAATAATTATTTATATGGAATACATAACTGAGAAATGAATTTTTCGTAATATTAGCTCAAAAAACAATGAATTTCACTTAATTTTAATAAATTTTAGCACTTAATCGCGTATTTATCACTTAATTAATTTCAAAATTTATTTAATTTACGAAATTTTTATTTTTTTAAAACTGAAAATTCATTGAAAGCTTATCAGTTTTATTACTCTTTTATTAACGTAATATTTATTCAAATAAACCACTTTTGCCTTATTTGAAATCTTGGTTTAATTGCTCAGGGCTTTAAACATGGCTTTAATTGTGTGCAGAGAGAAAAACTGATTTAATTTAATGAAATAAAAATAATGTCCGAAAGGCATGAAAAGCATTCTCCAGAAAACAAAATAAATGATAATACTTTTGAATCTATTATTTTAGTACAGATTTATCGATAGATTTATTTAAAGACTAAAAATTCCAAACATTTGATGCAATTATTCGGAACCGAAATCTTTTATAAAAATAAAAGAGTAATTGAAAAAAATGACCGACTTTTGACAGGTTTATATCTGTTTAATGGAGTACTAATGTATTTGTATTTGAAGGCAATGAGGGAGGATTTTTCGAAATGCATGACCAAACCGGTGAACTGTTTCTCGTTCGGGAAATCGATTTGGAAAGTTTGCCAAACGCTGTCTTAAGTCTTCAGATTCAGGTAATAATAATTTGATGTCTGATTTCTTAGCCTTTTATCGAAAAAATATCAAAAATATCTCAAAAAATAATAGTAATTGAATATCACCTCTAAATGAGAGCTGATTTTAATCGGTTAAACAGTTAACCGGATTCTTATTTTTTGAATAAAAAGCTGTCAAAAAAAGCTGAAAGTCGAGTAATAAAATCTAAGTCAGGGACAGCACAATAAGATATACCCAACTGATAGCTAACAATAAGTATGCAGTGGACAGACGTATTATTCCGTAATTATAGAGATTTGCATACCTATGCTATTGAACTGGTATTTGACTTTGACTTTAACTTCTTGTTCTTATTGTTATTCAATATATTATATGAGTTACACCTATTTCTCCAATTATAATGTCGACAGTTCTTTCAGTTCCTTCAGTTTTCTACTTATCTCTCCTCAATTTTTTTGATAACTCATTGAATAATTTGGAGCAAAACTAGTTAATCCCAATCCCTATCCCCTATTTGTAAGAACAGTAGCCTATATTCAATCAAATATCCTGATACATTTAATAATTCCATTTGACTTTGAATTGTATACTTATTTAAGTTAATCAAACACTTGAATGCAATTCATTGTAAGGCCTTTCAATCACTCACTCATTCAAAGGGATTAAAAGTTTTGTGTTTTTAGTCCGGACTTCGGTTTAACCAATACTTGAATTTTTAATATTTATATTATATTTATATTCATATAATCGTTGAATAATTTTTATGGAATAATCGGTTAATAATTAAATATTTGCATTAATCACACAATAGGCAGCACAAGTAGATAATCCATTGAGACAAACATTGGCCAGAGTTGATGTATTTGTAATCGATGTGGTGAGTGATTGTACTCAAACTAATCAGTTATAAACTGAGGAAAAGTTAATTGAATTAACACTAAATTAATCAAACAATTGACAGAACGATAACTCTCCTGAGTTTGAATACGATATGTATAACATAACTGTGATGGAGAACCTGCCGCTCGGTTTTACTGTACTCCAAGTGTTCGCAGTGGACGCCGACAAAGGAGAAAACGCCCACTTTAAGTATGTCTTAGACGACCACTCGGGTGCCTTCAAAATTGATGAGAACACCGGTTGGATAAGTGTTAAAGACCCGACTCGTCTCGACAGAGAAACCGGAGATAAGATCCAAATGAAAGTGTCTGCTATTGAACGCAAACCAAACATAAATCCTGAGACAACAAAACCAAAGTTTACGACAATTGAATTGAATCTTTTGGACGCAAACGACAATAATCCGCAATTCTTTCCAACAAATTTATATACTTTCACAGTCTTAGAGACGGCTCCGGCCGCAACTCTTGTGGGCAGTGTTTATGCCAATGACAAAGACCTTAATGAAAACGGAAGAGTTGTTTATTTCAAACAAAATGATACAATTAGTCAAAGTGTGCCATTTGATGTCTTCCCTCACAACGGATCTATTTATGTGACCGACTCTTTCGCTCATTTGCATAATAAACCGGATCAGTACACCTTCTTTGTTGTGGCATCAGATTCAGCAAAAATAAGATTTGAACGAAGAACAGGTGTCGCTATCATAAGGATTAACGTAACCGATATTAACAACAGTATTCCCGAGTTTGTTGGCGCTCCATTTGAAGCATATGTCGGCGAATCCCTTCCAGAAGGGGCTTATGTCACACAAATTACTGCCAGAGATGCGGATACAGTGGATACACACCTCGAATATTCTATTGTCGCCGGAAATGACGACAAGTTGTTTATAATAGACTCAAGAAGTGGGCGTATCTTCACTGCAGCCGTTCTCGACTACGAACGCAAACAAAGTTATGATTTACTCGTTCAGGTGTCTGATGGCATCAACACAGCCGTCGCTCCACTTTTAGTGAATTTAGTTGATATCAACGACAACGCCCCTCATTTCACACACAGTTTCTATAATTTTACGGTAAGTCTAAAGTCTTAAAGACTTTGATTTCTTAATACTTTTATTCGCGAAAACATTATTTCATTTTTACCCAAAAGTCTGTCGAAGAGATGCCTGAAAATGCGACCATAGGTTCAGTATTAGCTTTGGATCGCGACTCAGGAAAAAATGCTGTCATTAGATACACATTACTCGGAGACCACGCCAGCGATGCTTTCTATATCGAGCCCTTAACGGGTAATATAAAAACCCGATTACGTCTCGATCGCGAATCCGAGTCAAGAGTTGAGTTCACAGTAATTGCTTACGACAGTGGAATTCCCCAATTAAGTGGAACAGCTAATGTTGTTGTAGCCATCGAAGACATCAATGATAACGCGCCCTTCTTTGAACAAAACCAATACACAATTGAAGTGTCAGAAGAAGTGGATCCACCCATTGATATATTTCAAGTGAAAGCCAGTGATCGCGACACCAATGATAACGCAGTCATCAAATACTTGATATTAGCCGGAAATGAAGACAACACTTTCAACATAAACCCAGAATCAGGTCTTCTGTCGACCGCAGAAAAGTTGAATTACGAGAGAAAATCTGAGTACAAACTGTTTGTTGCGGCCAGAAATCTGAGGCCTTTCCAGGGCCCGAATGCCCCCAATATTATCAATCCATCCGTTGAAGTGACCATAAAAGTGAAGGACATTAACGACGAGTTAGTTGTCTTCGATCAACAGTCATATCATTTTCGTATTTTCGAAAGTATGCCACGAAATCAAGTGGTCGGAGCTGTGAACGCAACAAATCCAGGAAGACTTCCCAATGAACAGGATATTATTTATTGGATCGGAGAAGAGAATAAAAAACAAAAGGGAAAATTCACCATAAATTCAAAGACAGGAGAATTAACTTTAATGGAAAACATAGACAGAGATATGCCGTCAAATGAACAGTCTTTCAAATTGAGAATCTATGCTCGCGATAGACTGTCCATCAACTCATTCAACACAAGTGTTCCGGTGATAATTGATGTTATAGATGTGGTCAGTACTCCATTACATAATATTAGTTTAATTACTTAATTACAATACATTTAGTTTAAACATAGAAGACTTTAATCACTATTATTACCCAATAATTAAGTTTTGACTTAAAATAATGTTTGAAAATCTCTTAACTGTTCCCTTAATTAACTAACCTTTGATTAGAAGTAATTCTGTGTTTCGCTTGAATTACAACTAATTACTACTCATTTCAATACTTATATAATAACAGTTAATATTCATTGAAAATCAATCAGAATTAATGGTATAAATGGTATTACTTCTACTTCTTCTACTTCTTTTACTCCTTTAAATACCATTTGATTATTAAACAATTTTAATACAATTATTGATCGAAGAATTCGCACGCATTCTGTCTTTGAATATCTTTTAATTGAGATATTTTTGTATCTATTAATTACAGAACGACAATTCGCCTGTTTTTAATGAGGACAGGTATCTATTCATTAATTATTAGTGACCTCTATTTGGATAGAGTTTTAGATTTTTATTAAATTTTTTAGATATGTATTAGAGTTACCTGAGAGCATACCCCCGGGAACCACTTTCCCCTCTTTCTATCGAGTCAATGATCTGGACTCTGGCGCTAATGGAAGGATTGTTGGCTATTATTTGAATACAACTCTCGAAGAATCCCAAATATTTGCAATAAATAACATAACGGGAGTCATAACTCTTATATCTGCACTCGATTTTGAAACAAAAGATAAACATGAATTTGGAATAGTAGTAGTCGATGGCGGTTCCCCTCCTAATATAGGAACGGCTAGTGTTGTAATAAATGTGGCCAATATTAATGAGTTTTCTCCTAAATTTGTTGGACTTCCCTATGAGTTCTTAGTTCAAGAAAAAGCTTTTGAAGGAACTTCTGTCGGACAGATCAGAGCTGTTGATGACGACGGAAATGCTATTAAATATGCCATTTCTGATGGCGATACTGACCTATTTTATATTGAAGAAGACACGGGACGCATATTTGTTAGAAAACCTCTTACATCTCGAACACAGTATACATTCATAGCCCGCGCCACTGATGATGGCGTTCCCCAAAACTTTAGTTTAGGAGTTCAGGTAATTGTGAAGGTTAGAGAAAGTAATGATTATCCGCCGGTTTTCACATCGAGTAACTATCACGGAGTGGTCGTTGAAAAGAAAGAAACCGATAAAGTAGTGGTCAAAATAGAAGCGGTTGACAAAGACTTGCAGAACAATACCGTTACTTATTCTTTGGTCGGAGGAAATGAAGACAACATTTTCACAATCGATTCTCATTCGGGAGAAATCCGAATCAATAGTGGAATGGGAGCTAAAATTGATTTCGATCAGAAAAAACAATACGCACTACTGGTTCAGGCCATGGATTCCCATCAAACATCTCTTTATGGTTTGGCTATGGTTGTCATCGATGTTCAGGACACGAGTTAGTGTTATCTGATTAAGAATCAGTTTGTTATATAACTAATATGTAACCCAAATATATTATCTATATCTATCAGATGATCACCCACCCGTTTTCAATAAAGCTGCTTACTCTGCCACCATTTCGGAGAATCTTCCAGCGGGTCATTGCTTTTTGACAGTTGAGGCTAAATCTCGAGACTCTGTGGATAGCGTCAGCTATTTGTTGTCTAACAGTAAAGACCACAACGTCTTTGCCGTCAATAAAATTAGTGGAGAAATCTGTACTAAAAAAGTGTTGGACAGAGAGTCCAAAAGTAAATATGAGTTTTCAGTGTTGGCCACCGATGGAAAGTATGAAGCATTAGTCTCTGTCTCCGTTGAAATTAGTGACGAAAATGACAATCTTCCCCATTTTGAGCAAGATAAATATATCATCTCTATTCCCTACGACTCAATACCAGGTTTGACATTAAATGACATAATTTAGACAAAATTATTTAATTTTGTTATTCGAAAGGACGGACTGTAATACAAGTACAGGCATCAGATCCTGACAGTGCCAACAATGGAGATGTGACGTATTGGATAAAGAACACTCATGGCATGTTTGAAATCGATGCCAAAACAGGATTAGTCAGACTCGTAGCAAATCTGCCAAAAGATAGACAGAACGCAACGTTTGAGATGGAAGTGTTCGCACAGGACCACGGGGTCACTCCTAATATAGGGAAAGCCATTCTAGTCGTTCGCGCGTCGAACACCCAAAACCATCCGCCAAAGTTTGATAAGTTTTCATATTCTGTTAACGTCGACGAAAACGTTACGGGAATTCCTTTACTACAAGTGTTGGCTTTAGATCCCGATCCCGGAAAAGCGGGAAAAGTTATTTACAGAATTGTAAAGTCTTCGCATCCGAATGCTTTCCGTATCGACCAAAACACAGGAAGAATAACACTGGAGGCAGCACTCGATTACGAAATTTCAAAACATCACGAAATTATTGTGGAGGCCAGGGATGAGGCAAAAGAATCCCAATCCACTAATACTGTAGTTCAGGTTCACGTCAATGATATGGTGAGTATTGCCTTAAATTTATTATAAATTCTAAGAAAATATTTAATAAAATGTTTAACGAACAGAATGATAACGCACCAGAAATCCTAGCGATGCCACGCATTCTTCGAGTACCACAGTCTGCGTCACCCAATAGTGAAGTCATATATACAGTACAGTCTGTTGACGCGGACAGTGATATTAACGGCAATAATCAAGTGGTTTACTCATTGGAGCCGAACAGTCATTTTTTCGCTGTAAACGCATTGACGGGACAGATATTCGCCACTCAGAAACTCATTCCTATGACTGAAACTCTTCGAGTGGTCGCCAACGATAGGGCCTCAAGTAATCCACTCTCGAGTTCCAGAGATTTAAGGATTGAAGTCTATAAGGACTCAATAGAAGAACCGACTCCTGTCTTCACGTCAGTGCAATATTTTGTTCAAAGTGACTCAGCCCTAGAACCGGGTGCAACAGTTCTTACTGCCAGAGCTACCACTCCAAATGGCGCTCCTGTTTGGTACAACATAACCAGTATTAACGGAAATATGTTTAGTTCAAAGAAATTTACGATCGATCACGACTCGGGGCGAATAACAGCCACTCATAAGTTGGATCCATCGGATTCTCACAAAAGGAATAATATCTATCACTTTATTGTTTCCGCTCATAATAAACGAGAGCCGCTTCACTACTCTGAGGCAGGAGTTGTGATACGACTCTTGGATACAAACATTCGTTGCCCTAAATTCCCGTTCACTGAATATTACGCTTCAATTAAAGAGAACGCTCCGCCAGATATGATTGTTCTGCCGGATCTCCTCATAGAAGACATCGACAAATTTTCTGGACAGCGATTATCTTATCAAATAACTGAAGATAATTCAGACGATAATTTCTATATAGACGTCAGGAGTGGAGACGACGTTCCCACAAATGTTTCGCTTAGAGTGAAGAAACTGATAGATCGGGACTCAATACCGAAGTTCTTGCAGGGAATCCATACTCTGGGCATTACTGCCAGCAATCAAAAGTGTTCCGCCAATACTAGAGTCAAGATTTTTATCGAAGACGTGAATGACAACAATCCTATCTTCAGTCAAAGCGATTTCATCGTTGAACTTAAGGAAAATACACCCATTGGTCAGGTGGTGACCACTATTACAGCTACTGATAAAGATTGGGTGGATATCGGAAAACTAAGATATCACGTGATTGAAGGAAATGAAGACGAAGTGTTTGATTTGGAAGAAAAAACTGGAGTTATTTCCGTAAAAATAATTCCGGACAGAGAGAGATCACCCGCTTATGTATTACGAGTTGTGGCTATCGATAGCGCAAACAACACGGGATGGACTAATGTTCACGTGATTATTCTCGATGAAAATGATTGGACACCGACTTTCTTAAACGAAACATTTTTGCTGAACGTAACCGAAGGGCCGACAAGTATTGGCACTCGAATGAGACTTCCAGTCGTTGATTATGACGACGGAATAAACAGACAAATGGAAGTCTATATCGTCGACGGAAACTCTAACGGAGAGTTCCGTTTGGATGTCGATGAGGGCGGACCTCTTCTTACAATTGTTTCAGAGTTGGACCGCGAAAAATATAACGTGAAAGAAGCCGCTCTTCACTTGTTGTTTGTGGCCGCTAAAGACAAGGGAACGCCTCCTAGAATGGGAAAAACGATGGTTTGTTTTCATTCTTATTTGAAAAGATATTGTTTGTAATATTTTGTTCCAAAGGTTGCGGTTGTCATACAAGACATCAATGACTCGCCCCCGAAGTTTGAACGCGACTCATACTATCAGTTCATATCAGAAGACGCTCCGGTAGGCATTATTGTCGCTGAACTCAAAGCCATTGACGCCGACTCTCCCGTCAACACTAATCTCGTCTACTCTTTCGCAAAAAATACTGGAAATGGTATTAAATTATTGAATTTGTTAACAATATTCTAATCCTTGAACTGACCATTAGTTCCGTTCGCAATCGACCCCTTAAGTGGTATCGTAAATATCTCTCGACAACTGGATATCTCTGAGAATCAACAGTATATCATAACTGTTGAGGCCTTCGATGGTCTCTGGAAGTCAACCGTAAGATTCATTAGTTCTGGAAATTGATATCAAATTAATCAATTGAAACCATATTCTTAGACATCACTCAATGTATTTGTCAGCGAAGCTGAAGAAAGAGACCCCCGTTTCGATCAGTCCCACTATAGGTTTGCTGTTCTCGAGAATCAATCGGGGGTTTTGGTCGGAAGAGTTGAACTTAAGCCAAGAAAACACAGAATAAATGCTTTAATGAAATACACAATCGTTAACTCAGAGATGAGGAATATCTTCAATATAACTCAAGTGATATAACCATTCGTTTTTGGAAACAAATTATTTTAATTAACAAATCTTTAAACCAAAGGACGGAGAGATTTACACAAAGAAAGGATTAGATCGCGAGAAGAAAAGCAATTATGTGGTGACTGTAAAGTTGGAAGAGCGCCGGCCCTCCACTAAAATTGTGAGAAACCATTCATATTTTGAGTCAATTCTTATTTTTGTCAAATGTTTGATAAATAGAGTGTCAGTGAAGTGATTATTGATGTCCTCGATATGAACGATGAAGTTCCGACTTTTAGTCAAATATTCAGAGGGAATATCAAAGAGAACTCTCAACCGGGAACTGCTGTCACTATTTTGCCGCCGATCTCTGCCACTGATAAAGACGCAGGAAATAACTCTATAATATCTTATTCTCTGTCGGGAGAGGGCAGTGATATGTTCACAATTCTTGATTCTGGAACTGTTTTATTCACACCGAAAGACCCGCAACAAGTTCTGGATAGAGAACAAAAAGCCAAATATGATCTTAAAGTGACCGCCACTGATAGGGGTAGCCTAAGCTCTACCACTGACTTGACGATTGCCATTGAAGATGAAAATGATAACACTCCCGTATTCCAGCATGGTCCTCTCTTCATCTTATTACCAGAAATAGCACGTCCAGGTTCTAAAGTTGTAGAAGTTAAAGCCACGGATGCAGATGAAGTTGGACCTAATTCTAAGATTCAGTACTACATAACAAATGGAGGAAAGGGAGACATTCGTATCGATCGGTCAACGGGTGAAATATTTGTTGTGGGAGCTCTAGTGCCCGGTACTGTCTATTACTTAAATGTGTCAGCCGTTGACGGTAACGGATTGGCCGCTAAGACCAACGTTAATGTGACTATTGTTGACGTAAGTGTTGTTCACTCTTCAGTTGTTTAATAAGTTGAGACAAATAATGACATATAATGACAATAATCTGATTTACGAATTCAGGTCAACAATCATAGGCCCACTTTCGACAACTCTCACTATCAGTTCAATGTTTTGGAAGGAAATTATTCGACAAATAAATTAAAATTAGGAGTTCTTCGGGCCAGAGATGAGGATATCGGCAAAAATGGTGTCGTGGAGTACACTATTCTAAACAACGTAGCCGTCGGTCTGTTTCGCAATTTTTTCTTAATTAAATATTTAATCAAAAGTGAAATATATTATGCAATTAATTATGCAATTAATGAAAGGGAAGGACACAAGTGTCACACAACTGAACCCAATTGAATACTCTTTTTGTTTTTATTCAAATGCTTTTATATTTATTATTTGGTTTTCAATGTCTTCGCATGAAATCTGATTCTGAATCAATAGAAGAGTGTTTATGAGAGCCTTGACATCAAAATCAGATCAAATCTATTCTTTTGCACTTCTATTGCACTTGAATTCTAAGAAGTCTTTTGTTTAGTTTTATTTATTTTATTAGGGAATAGAGTGTAGAGAATAGAGTCAATCAACTCATAACTCATTAATTATTCTTATTTTTGTGAAT
The DNA here is from genome assembly GCA_034699985.1 of Minunthozetes semirufus. Taxonomy (NCBI): domain Eukaryota; kingdom Metazoa; phylum Arthropoda; class Arachnida; order Sarcoptiformes; family Punctoribatidae; genus Minunthozetes; species Minunthozetes semirufus. Next base: position 25,254 of record JAQIXD010000452.1, read on the forward strand.
TGATTTTATGAATCAAAAGACGATAAAACTTCTGTTCAATTGTTCCTATTCTTTGTTTCTCTTATTTTTCTCATTCATTATTATATATCAGATGAATCACTAAAAGGGTTTATATCATAAGATATTCAATACAAGTGCTTATTCTTCATACAATTCTTGTATAAATTTATGAATAGCTAAGAATATGAGCACAATATGAACAGTCAAATGACATTATATTCGATATAATAATAATAGAATAGATTTGAAATGCACTTCAAATAGATATCCATTTGATGTCTACTAAAACAAATTGTTATTCTTCTTCAGTGAGACTAAAAAAAGAGTGTAATCGCCGTTAGATTCACTTTTACTTTGACTTCCGATTCTATTCTTTCAGTTATTTTATGTTTTAAGAGAATGCCTGACATTGAGGTGATGTCTAATGTCTTGAGTGAAGCACTTAATGAAAAAGTGGGTCATTTTCTATGGTTTATTCAATTTGAGACCATTTTATGTTTTTAGTCAAAAATAAAACATTTGATGACCTCTTTTAGGCCTAAACGCTGTCACTTTTGATTATCAATAATTTCATCAAACATTATATATATTTTTGGATTCAATCTATAGATTTTCCGTTTTCTATTGATGTTCACACCGGGGAACTATTTGCTAAAGGATTCATTGATAGAGAACAAAGGGAAACATATAATTTTGAAGTGACGGTAAGGCATTCATTTATAAACAATTAGTTTCGGTAAACAATTTTTTACAAATATTTATACACAATTTACAGGCACTAGACTATGGAGAGCCGCCCACCAATACCAGCACTGAAGTCAAAATAGTTGTGGTCAGTATATAGTTGTGAAGTTATGCTCCTTTTTATTGATTTGATTATAACTGATAAAAGTTGTCTCTGAAAGGAGAGACAGAATCCGATTCCTTTTCTCTGAAGCAAAACATTCTTTTTTCGGATGAGATGTCGTTTCTTAGAAAAACTCATTCAATGAAAAGTTTTATTAAAGAAATCTTTTCATCGAATAAATTATTCATTTGATATAATCCGAGTCAGTCTTCGAAACATTCATACCAAACATAAAATACAATTTCATCAAAAAAGTTTTCGTTTTGTGTCAAACATTGAAATCAAATGAACTGAATTAAACTTTAATTTAATAGAAGTTAAATAACCAAACATTTTATGCATTAAAAAAAGAAAAGATAAAAATAGGAAAAGTTTTGCCAATTATTTCTTTTATGCAAATATTTTGACATAAGTCAGACAATTATGAAATGCATACAAATATAGACGAAAATAACAATAATAAAAACAAATACATTTTAAAAATGATCATGATAAAATAATGATAAAATAA
>JAQIXD010000453.1:0-26606 GCA_034699985.1 Minunthozetes semirufus
GAACACAATTCCATCTGAATGTAGACAAAAGTTGTGAATACCCTATCGATTACCTTTCCCTCAGTCCAAGAGTTTATATAATTCACGACAAACTTCGGGTTTAATTTCGACATAACTTTAATTTCTCTCAGAATTTCCATAAAATCACCTGAAATATACCATATATTTATTATTTGAAAATAAAATTCTGATCTAACCTTCAATTTCAATCCTTTTCACTGCAAACCACTCTTTTTTTACGATATGTTTGACTTTAAACACTTTTCCATAACCACCACTTCCTATAAGCCTCTGATCAGAGAAAGTCTTTAAATACTTTTCTTCAAAAATATTTTCTTTCGTTTTAATCAATAGTTTTTGGTTTGAATTCACTCTATATTCAGGATTTTCTTTAATTTGATGTCTCATAAGATATCCATCGCTTGAGATATGAATCGTTTCTTTAATTCTTTGATATTTATAAAGAAAATATTCGTAGAAATTAGAGAAAACAGTTTTTCTCACATAATTATCTCTTGTATTGCATTCATAAATTCCGTCTTCTTTTAAGAGAATTATATTATAAGAAGAATCATCAAAAGAAATGTCAATTATTTCATTCATTTCGTAGAATTTATTCCAATTCTCATTAAATTCTTTAAATATTCCACTATTCGTTAAAATAACAAAACGTTTGTTAACATAACAAAATATTTTGGAAATATTTTCAACTTTTATTCTTTGAGGATATCTTCTCTTAAAGACAATGCCTTTAATAATGTTTAACCATTTTTGAGTGGAGGATTGAAATCCTCTTTCGTCCCAAACATAAGCACTTCCATCGACAGCAACAGCACAAGAAAAGTCTTCATAACAGTGAATATATTTAATTCTCGTTTCATCTTTGAATTCAACTTTAATTGGACTCAAAATAACTTCTTTTCCATAAAAAATTTGTCCATTTCTATTATAACCCCATCCGTAGACTAAACCATCAGAAGAAAGCGCTAAACAATGATAAGAACCACAACTTATTTGAATTATGTCTTTATCATTGAAAAACTCTATTTTCGTTGGTTTTATATAACAATTGAATTCACTTTCAAAACCTAATTGACAAAAATAATTCCATCCCCACGAGAATACTTCATTTTTATCGTTTCTACCAAACATACAGTTATATCCATTGAAAAACTCTTCGATATTCTGATCACTTAATTCTGGGATTAAAGTGTTTTCAGTGACTCTTCTGTTGTGACCCAAACCAAGAATTCCTCGAAAATTATAACCGATTCCATAGACTTTGTTGTCATTCATCACAAATATCGCAGAATATTCTGATGACATATAACTTCTGATTTGATGATAATATTTCACATTTGATTCAATGTTTTGCAAAGAATTGAAAATTTGAAACTTATTTAGAGTTAAGATTTCATTTGAATTAAAAGAATATCTTTCATTGAATTCTTCAATGTTTTCATAAATAGTTTCAAAATTTTCATTTAATAGAGTTTTCGATGAATTTTCGTTTTCTTTAATTTCAATGTTTTTGACATAAATTCCATTATTTTTCAAATGAATTGTTTTATAAGTGTTTTGTCTTTCAAACAGAAAATATTCAAATAATTTCGAGTATTTCTCATATGTTTTGCAATAAAAGTCATCTTCTAAATAAATTTTTTGAATTCCTTCTTCTGTTTCAACAAATAAACATTCGTCATAAAAGAGAATTTCATTGAAATTATTTGTGATTTGTTTTTCTTTCAAATAATTTCCATTAATTTCAAACGATTTCAATAAACCATTTGTTTGTAAAACAATAACATAATTGTGTGTCAAATGAATTCTTTGGATATTTTCATTTGAATTATTGATTATTAATTTGAAATTCCATTGATTTTCATCACTAATAAAGATATTATTATTAAAACTCAATAAAAGAGATTTTCTATTAAAACAATGAATTCGTTTTACTTTCTCTTCGATTCCAAACTCAGAATCAATTAAAAAGGGAATTGAAATTACTTTTGTTTCACTCTTTTGTCCCCAACCAAAGACACATCCATTTGAAGAAAGAGCCAAACAATGATAATTATCACAATAATAATAATAATCACATGAGATATCGATAATGTTTTTATTGTCGAAGAAATAAATTTTCTCGGGTTTAAGATATTCTTCACTCACAAAACCTCTTCCAAGTTGACCAAAAGTATTCTTTCCGAATGAGAATATCTTATTATCAGAACTTTTGGCGAAAAAAACAGAATAAAAACAATAAAACTCTTCAATGTTTTGATGATTTAATTCTTTGATTTCACAATAGTTTTTGTCTTCTGAATACTCTTCTGGTTTATAACCACACCTTTCAATCATATCTTTTTCCAAAGCATAGACTTTATCGTCTTTTGTAACACAAATAGCAGAAATACTTATACAATGAAATGATTTAATGTTTTCGTGTTTTATATTTTCGGGCAAAACAAGAAAAATACGAAATTGATTAACAATTGAAGACATTTTTGAAAACAAATTCAATAAAAAGTTCAAAAAATGATTGAATAAAACAATAGAATGAAATGAATGCGTATTTCTATTGTTATCTCTATTTCTTTGGTTATTATCTTCTCTTTGATATCAAATTAGAGATAAAATTGTTTTTATGTGAAAATCAAATGAAATTCAGAAAAAAATGTTTTAATTTGTTATAAATTTATTAAAAAGAAATCAATTGAAAGTCTTATTCTGCTTCAACAGAAGAAGGAGTAGAACTTCCCGCTCCTCCAGAAGTAGAAGCGGTTGAGGCTTCACTACTGGAAGCGTCGCCACCAGATGTAGAGACTCCTTCTGCTGCTGCTGTTCCTGTCGTTGATTCTCCTGTCGCTCCTCCTTCTCCTGCAGCGGCTGTAGTACTCTCTCCTCCGCCTCCTTCTCCTCCAGTAGTGGACTCTCCTTCAGCTCCAGGAGTTGCAGATCCTTCAGTAGTAGAAGAAGAAGAGTCTAAAGCTCTTCCTTTTCCGGCGTTTTTCTTCTTCTGGTCGACAACAATGAGATACGGCTGTTGAATGTAAACGATCTGATTGTGAGGCACGAGAGGAATGTCGTCGACATTCAGTTTCTTTGGGTCTGAAAGTGGATTCATTGGAATGTTTTTCATAACAACTATCGGTTCAGAAGAAGAAGACATTGAATTCATTGATCTTCTTCTTCCACTTTGTTGTTGTCTTCCATAAGGACTTTGACTCTGATATGGACTTTGATTATAACCTCCTCTTGGATGACCATAAGGTTGACCTCTCTGACCTCCATAACCTCCTCTTTGTTGTCCATAACCTCTTTGGCCTCCACTATAAGGACTGTTATATGGATTACTATTTCTTCCTCCGAATTGTTGTTGTTTTGGATACAAAGAATTCATTGATCTTTGTTGAGGAGATTCTTGTTGTCCATTCAGTTGATTCTGTTTGTTCTTTCCTCCGCAAGAATTACACGGAAGAGCCATTCCTTTGAGGGAAGAGAGGAGTTATTAGTGTCTTATTAGAGGAATAAATACCGTTTGAGAGCGAAAAGAGAGAGAAAAAGATAATCAGAAGAGTCTTTGAATCCATTTTTAATTAATTATTGAAACCGAAAACCCTTTTATTCATTCAATCATTTCCTTTGATTTTAATTAATTCATTCATAAAAAGAAAGTTTAATAAGAAATTAAAATAAAGAGAGGGCTCTCACTCTCATAGAGAAACTAATTATATTTAATGCAAAACTCCCCCTAAAGAGAGCCCAACCCCAACAATGAAAGCAATCTCATTATTTTCAGGTAATGTTCTCAATGTATTGTTTGGGCGCGTGTTTGATGAGCCGAAAACACTATAATCCAAATGAGTTTCAGAGAGAGAAGTGAGAGAGTTATAGAGAATGTATTGGAGAGAGAGTCAGGAGAGTGTAATATAGAGATAAGCATCAGAAGAGCAGAAGAGAAGAGAGAAGAGAAACGCGTTATTATAATACGAGTTATTATTCATAGAATGAGTAATACTTTTGATTGAAAGCACAACAAATCGATTATCGAATAAAACTTGAATTCGATTATTATTAGAGAAGTTGTGAATGAAATTACTATCAAAAGAGAGATTCTTATCGAATAGAGTTTGAGTGCTTTTATTGGGTTTTTATTTCTCTTCTATCGCTTCCAATAAATAAAAGGAGAGAATAATCAGATTTATTAGTGAATGAAAGCACTCAAAGAGAACTCAAACTCAAACTTAATATCAATTACTTTCTCTCTATTGAAGGGCGGCTTTCAAACACTGTTTGCAAACACATCATCACGTGTTATAGTAATCTTGATATTGTTTCAATTATGGCTAATCGAGAGTTCACTTATGGTTTTCTAAATTGAATTTTTCTGTTTTCTCCCCAAATAACAGATGTCTTTCCATTGCTTTCCCTCTAATCAAGTGCACAACCAGTCGTCTATTGAGAGAACTCTCTCTCTCTATTCATATAACGACTCAATGAACGACTCTTTTTCAAGAGAAGAGAAGAGAACTGAAGTGAAGTCTATGAATGACTTCTCTTTTGCTTTCATTTGCTTTTCATTGCTTTTGAACGGCGTTTGGCTTTTCATAGCTTTTCATAGCTTTTCATAGCTTTTCATTGCATTTCATTTGCTTTTCATTGACTTTTCGTTTTAAAAGAGAAGAGAATAACAATAGAGTCGACTGTTTTGCGCGAACGACACTCTCTTTCCGAAAAGCATTTCCCGAATTCCTCTCAATTGAGACATCAGTTGAACGCAGTTTAGAGTTCTCTCTGTCTATGAGTCAGCAAAAGAGCAAAAGCGCAGAATAAGAGCCACTTTTGGTCTCAAATTAGTCAAAGATTAAGGGATCAGAGGTTTAGAGTAATCCTCGAATAACAAGTGTTGCGTAAACAGAGAAAACAGTGAAATAATGTAATCGTTTTATGATTTGCCGTTTGATATGAATTCCCCTTAAATTTGAGGCAAAAGAACGTCATTTAGTAAACGAAAGACAGGTTTCAAGTATTGAAGGATAATATAATCTCTGGTTTTGAATAATAATTACTTCAATAGAATTCAAAGTAATTGAGATTCAAATGAAACAAAAAACTAATTATAAACCAATTCATGAGTTTTTTAAAGGAAAATCAATTCAAACAAAAGATAAGAGAATTTGAGAGAAGAACTCGTTTTCCAAATGAAGGACAAAACAAGAGCTCTAAAGACCTATAAATTCGAGTGAAATCTTCTCAAAAAGTCCTTCATTTGAGTTCAGAGAAAGTGTTGTTTCAGTTCTGAAGAGATTATGTTTTACTCGAAATCTCTTGAAATGATTTTCAGTCAATTGTTTTTAATTTCTCTTTTTTGGATCAATTTTTCTGAATCTTCTCCTCTTTTAAAGCCTTTGAAAAGAGAAATTCAATTGAATAATGATTTTGCGTTAAATCTCTTACAAACTCTTGGAAATGAAGACAATTCCTTCTTCAGTCCTTTAAGTCTTTCTTCGGCTCTTCTCACTCTTCTTAATGGCGCGAATGGAGAAACCGATAGAGAATTGAGAAACGCTTTGGATATCAAAGACAACGGTAAGAGTTATAGAAGAAGAAGAATCTCTTAATTAATTATCTCTTTTTATTTCAGATGATTTGAATCTAATAAACAAAGGAATGAAAACTCTTTTGGAATCTTTGGACGAAAAGAACTCAAAGGAATTAAATATTCGTCTTTTGACTCGACTTTTGGTCGCAAAACAGTCTTCAAGTGATTCTTCATCTGAAAAGACATTAAAAGAAGAATTTGTAAAAACAGTGAAAGAAAGCCTTAAAAGCGATGTCAGAGAAGTGGACTTCAAGAATGAAGCGAAACAAATAACTCGAGATTTGAATGATTGGATTAAATCTGAAACCAATTCTCGAATTCAACGTTTATTTAGAGATTCTTTTGACGAAAAGTCTTCTCTTGTTTTAGCGAATTGTGTTTATTTCAACGCAAAATGGATTAAACCTTTCAATAGATCTGAGAAAAGAGATTTTCATAATTTTATTTCCTATCAAATGCCGGGTTTACCGACAAAAGTTCCATTTATGACATTAGAAGAGAAATTAAGGACAAAATCTTTACCAGAATTGAAATCAACGTTAATTGAATTGCCTTACAGTGGAAACAATCTCTCAATGATTGTCGTGAGTATTCTTTTTATGAATGAAATACTATTACAACAATGAGTTTGTAGTAAAACGCTTCAGGCGTTCACTTTATGAATGAATGAATGGTCGAGTGATTCACCTAAAGATCTCTCAAACAGATTATTATATCTTTCTCACTCTCTTTCTCTTAGATTTTGCCAAATTCAGAGGAAGACCTGCAGTTCTTGAACGAGAATATGACTTCCGTTCAACTCTCGAAAGCTTTGGAAGACTTAATGAGTGTCAGTCCTTCTCCAACACGTGTTTCAATGCCTAAGTTTAAATTGGAAACGGATTACGATTTGAAGGAACCGTTGGAAGAGTTTTTTGAGATTAAAACTCTCTTCTCTTCTGCCGATCTCTCGAAAGCAATGAAAGACTCTTCTTTACCGCAAAAGATATCTCAAGCGGTTCACAGAGCGACCATTGATGTCAACGAAGAGGGATCTGAAGCTTCTTCAGCCACAGGACTCGAATTGCAATATCTTTCTCTTCCAACAGAAGTATTGATTGACAAACCGTTTGTTTTTATGATAAGAGATATGGAAAACGGTTTAATAGCTTTTATGGGAAGAGTTCAGACTCTCGTCGATGAAGAGCTCTTAGGATTCGGTTTTATTTGAATTTATGAATGAATTTATTATTTTATTGTAAAATATTTTTCTTTAATTAAAAATTCGGGAATTCTTTGAAAACTTGTTTATTTAGAAGATTGCGTCCAAAGAACGAGACTTTTATTTCATTTAAAGGAAAAGAAATTCAAAAATTAATTCAGATTTTGAAATAAAGAGATGACTCACGAGAGCTGTTTTCCGATTGCCATTAGATTGAGAGCCAATCAGAAGAGAGTTTTCAATTGTTTGACATTCAAGAGATGACGTCATCTGTTCTTCTTTTCCTCCTTTTGTTTGATTGGTTGAACAGATTCTTGTGAAGAGTGTCTCAATAGAGAACAAGTCTTTGAGAAATTCATAAGAATTTTCTCCACAAAAACCTTTTGATTCTCTTTTGAGACAATTTTCTGTTTCTCTTAGAGAACAACAGATCAAATGATTTGTTGAAAATTGATTTGATTTTTGAGAAAATATTAAAGAATTTCTGATATTTTGAAAACATTTTTGAAATAAATTCAAATTATTTAAACATTTTGAATGTTTTAAACAATTGTCTCTCAATTGGTTGTCATGACAACGCTTTTGAGGAGAAAAAGGAGACAAAAGCCAATTAAGAGCTGAAAATGAAGTGAAATATCAGTTAATAAAGTGTTTTGAGTGAAGAATACCTTCGATTTGAAGTTTAGAAAAACATCGCTTTGAATACGAAGAGAGACTGAAAAGAATGTATTCTATTGTTATTCACGAGAAAAGAGAGTCTTTTTGTTACCATTTTTCCAGATTTTCACTCAAAGAACAAACTTTTTTCCATTGATTTTCATTTTCGGGAAATTCAAGACTTTTTCCATAATTTAAAGCCATTTGTGTCAAACAAATGTCTATTTCTTTCAATTGACACGACTTTTGACACAATATTTGACCTTTTTTTCGGAGAAATTCAGAGAAAAATAGAGATTTTTAAAGAGAAAAGTCTTACCGAAAGTCAAAATCGAGAGAAAAGACGAGATTTTCAATATTTTTAAAAACATTTTTCTTCACTTAAAACAAGACTTGAAATGAAATGAATTTTAAGAGACTTTTGTTGAAAAAGTTATTTATTTTTTGGGATTTTTATTCGTTTTTCTTATCTTTTAATTAAATTTTATGGGAATTGGGTTTTCATTAGAGAACGAGAAAAACATTTTCATTATTTTTGTGTCAAAACTAGTCTTCGATTGAAAAACAACTCTTTCTTTGACTTCAATTACTATTGAAGACAACTATTGAACTCTTTTTACCAAAACTTTTCTCCAAAACCATCGAAAGAGTGATCAAAATGAGGTATTTCTGGCTTTTGTTGAGGAATTGGAACAAATATTGGAATAAATTTCGGGATTTTTACCACTTTTTTCTTCTTTTTATTTCCGAAATGATTTCCAGAAATTAGAATCAATTGTTTTTCATGTCTTCCATGTCCAGAAGTTTTGATAAGAATTGGACCCGAATTTCCTTTTCTTTTGAGGAGAAAAAGAGATTATAATAACTATTAATAACTATTAATAACTATTTATAACTATTATTATTACAAACCGATGAAAATCTCCAGAATTTCCTCCAATAAGTATAATATCTTCAGAAAAACAACAATTATTTAAGAAAATCGAGAAAATAATGAAAAATAATTTGAAATTCATTTTTGAAATGAAATGATTTGAAAATGATTTCTCTTTTATATAACTTTTCTCTCATTTTATTATTAATCGAAAGTTCATTAAACTTTTGGGAATTCTTTTTCATTGATTTCTCGTTTATCTCTCAAACAGTGTTCTGTATTGTTGTCTCTCGAGAGAAGACAATCAAAGCTCTAATGCTTTCTTCACTCAAAATGCAAATCAAAATCAAAGCTCAAGAGAATAGTGTTATAGAAGTGAACGGAGTTTGAGTTCGAGTTTGAGTGCGATATCACTGATAGAGAGCAGAGTCTGAAAGAGAGGAGAGAGCGAGCAGTCTATAAAGAGGGAACACATGAGAGACACGAATCCCATATCAATGTTATAACAGTTTAGTCTTTTATGAAAAGCAATAATAATAACAATAGAAATGAGTTTATAATAAAATACTCCCAAAAGAGAACTCATTTATAATAAGAGAATAAAAACAATTATTTTCATTCAATTAAAGAGTAATAAGAGATTCATTTCTTATTCAAAATTTTCTATTAATTGTAATTCAATTCAATTCAAAGAAATCATTCATTCATTCATTGATTTCTGTTTTGGATTTGAATTTTGCGCCAAAAGTTGTCTCAAAAAGTCTCTCAGATATTGTTTGGTTGTTATGACAACAGTATTGAGTGTTTGTATGTCTCGTGAAATGGCGTCTTCTTCTCAACAATCAATGAATCAAAATTCAAATTCAAATCAAAATTCTGTGAATTTATTAGAAAAAGAAGAAAAACGTTATAATCCTCGAGAAAATGAGTTTCATTGTCAAGAAGTTGGAGACACGAAGTTTGTGATTTTGAAAAGATATCAAAACCTAAAAGCGATTGGAAGTGGAGCTCAAGGAATCGTTTGGTTAGTCTCGAAGGGTGTTCTTTTGGGCCCTTTTCTTACTCTAATAGTGCTATTGTGTTCTATAGAGGAAAGGGACCAAATTATGAATGATATGATTAACTGATTGTTATTAACTGATTGTCTTCTCTTTAGCGCTGCTTATGATTCGCAATTGGGAACAAATGTTGCGATAAAGAAGCTCTCGAGACCCTTCCAGAACGTGACTCACGCGAAGAGAGCGTATCGAGAGTTCAAATTAATGCAAAAAGTGAATCACAAGAATATAATCGGATTATTGAATGCTTTTACTCCACAAAAGAGTTTAGAAGACTTTCAAGACGTTTATCTCGTAATGGAATTAATGGATGCGAATCTCTGTCAAGTAATTCAAATGGATTTGGATCACGAGAGGATGTCTTATCTCTTATACCAAATGCTTTGTGGAATAAAACATCTTCACGCGGCGCAAGTCATTCATCGGGACTTAAAGCCCTCTAATATTGTGGTTAAAAGCGATTGCACTCTAAAAATACTGGACTTCGGTCTCGCGAGAACCGCAGGAACCACTTTTATGATGACTCCTTATGTTGTGACGCGTTATTATAGAGCGCCTGAAGTCATACTCGGAATGGGATATCACGAGAACGTCGACATCTGGTCCGTCGGCTGTATTATGGGTGAAATGATAAGAGGTTTGTCTCTTGTGAAGAGTATAACAGGATTCGACTGTACTCTCAATCTATATTGTATTGCATTCTGTTAGAGAATACAGTCGAACCTCTCTTTACTAATAGTGTTGTTATTCCCCGCATTAGGAGCGGTATTATTCCCGGGAACGGATCATATCGATCAGTGGAATAAAATAATCGAACAATTGGGAACTCCTTCCACAGAGTTTATGAGAAGACTTCAGCCAACAGTTCGTAATTATGTGGAGAACAGACCGCGATATAACGGATATTCGTTTGAGAAACTCTTTCCGGATCTTCTGTTTCCGGCAGACTCTTCAGAACATTCGAAACTGAAGGCGAGTCAAGCGAGAGATCTTCTCTCGAGAATGTTAGTGATTGATCCCGAAAGACGTATTTCAGTCGACGACGCTTTGACTCACTCTTACATAAACGTCTGGTACGACGACGCAGAAGTCAACGCTCCCTCTCCTCAACCTTATGACCATTCGGTAGACGAAAGAGAACATACAGTCGAACAGTGGAAAGGTATTAACGGTTTTATCAATGAATGTGTAATTATTGTAGTATTTCTAGTATTTTATCAATCAATCGATACTATTGTTAATCGATAATCGCTTCTCTGTTTAGAACTGATTTTCAATGAAGTTATAGAATACGAGAAAAACAAGAATTTACTGAAAGACTCTTCGAATCAGACTTTAATCCAAAGTCAGACTCAAACTCAACAACAGAACCAAACGTGATATCCTTTGAGACCAGAGAAACGCTTCTTCACCCAAAAAAAGACAACAAAACCATTATTATTATTATTATTATTATTAAATGTATTATTAATTAATTATTTCATTCAATTGTCGTTCAGTTTTTGTTTCGTTTTTCGTTTCGTTTTTTTTGTGCAATAATTTTGAAAATTAAAGAAAAGTTTGGAAAAAAAGTCTTGAATTTGAACTCAAATTAAAAGAACCGGAAATCAGAGTCTAAAGCATAAGTCTCGCGACAATTATCTCTTTCTTTCTTTAAGTTTCGGTTGAATTCTCTTTCAAAGGAAACGAAAACAACGAAACGACAGAAACGACTGAAATCCAGAGCTTCTGATTGGCCGACAATGAACTCTACATTTGGACGACAATAACGACAACTGAAACCAATTCATAACAATAGTGTTCTTTATTTACTGAAAAAGAGATCAAAAAAATGTTTAAAATTTTGACTTTTTTTTGTGAATTCTTTGGTTTCGAAGACTTTAATCGAATCGCGATTTCAAATGATTTCTTATATTAATCTTTATTTAAATGGTTTTCTTCTTCTTCTTCAGAGAGTAACAGTTGTTCTCTGATTTGGAGGCGAAGAAGTCGTCCTTTGAATCGCCGCCACATTAACGGCGGCCGCAGAATAATAATACGGATCTAAATATCAATGAAATTATGAATGAATTTGTAGTAATTTTTTACACAATTTAATGAATGAATTACTTAAAGAAAGAGTTGTTTGTTGGACTGGAGTCGCGCTCTGACCACTCAATTGAGAGTAGGCTTGAGCTTGAGCTTGAGCTTGAGAGTAAGCTTGAGCCGAGACTGGAGTTGAATAATAAGCTGAAGCTGAATGATGATTGGCTGAAGACAAGTGATGATAAGCCGCGTAATAATCGCCAGAAACTGCTGTCGAACCTTTTTTTCGCAAATATTTTCATTAGTTTTCAATTATTTCCTTATTTTTCAAAATTCAAATTCAAATCAATTTTCAGACAAAAATTATTTCAAAAATAAAATACTTTTCTCACAAAAAGTCAAATAAATTATTGTTTTTCAGCTTTTTTCGTGTCTTTCAGTGATTTAAACATAATTTCAATCGATTTCTGAGTCGTTTTGAACTCATTTTGAAAAATTAATTCAAAAATATTAAAACAAATTCCTTTAGTCTTTGACTTTCGTGACCTTTGGCTCTGATTTGATTTTATGAATGAATTTGTAAAACTATTTGAATCAAAAAACACCTGTTTTTCAAACAATTCTCTCTTCTCTTGACCTTTGATTCAGATTTTGGTTTCGATTCAAATATAGATCTCTTGATTGGAATCGCGCGACAACTCTCTGAGTTTGACTCAAAAACTGAATCTATATTTGTCTGTCGTTTGCGTCGTTTCTATACTCAAATGTTATTCAATAGAAAAGAGTCTACTATTGAGTGCTTTATGGCTTTCAAAGCACTAAAAGCACTAAAACTCAGCGCAAAAGCAAAACCAATACTAAACTAAAGCTATACTAAACTCAATACTAAACCCAAAGCTATAGAAGAGTCACTCTTTTCGACTGAAATTGACTCTTATTTGGCCTCTGATTGGCTTAATTTGAATTTAATTCAATTACCATAAGATGATTGTTGAACAACACTTGAAGCCGTGTTTGCGGTTAAAGGGATTCCTGTTTGACCGTAAAAAAAGTCTGATTTTCCGGCAGTCAATGAAAAGGCGTCCAATTTATCCAATTCGTGATAATTCGTTACAGAATTTAGTGATTCTTTCAAAAAATTTTATTTCTTTTAAAACAATAGAAAAACAAAAAAAACAGAACCAAAACCGCAAAACACTGACTAAAAGTCGACCGAAAAGACCGAAACCAATACCAAAACCAAAACCAGAGTCAAAGACCAGAGAAAACCAGAGAATAAGACCAGAAATAAGACAAAAGACTTACCGATCGGTGGAGTGTAAAGAGTTGTCGTCTCGTAATGAGGATGACTTGACGTCTGATGAACGACACTCTGAGGAGTGTCCGCGTGATGTGAAACACTTTCTTGAGGAGCTCTTGAGTCACTTCCACTTCCAGTCGTTGTTCCAGAAGTCGAATAAAGCGAAGACTGATTCACGGGATTTGATGTTTGATTGACAGCACTTTGAGTCCAATATTGCGGTTCAACTGAAACTCCGGCGACAGTTGAGGACGACGTCGACGACGAGTGAGTTGTTGTCGTCTGAACTGTTGTTTGAGAAGAAGTATGAGTTGGAGAACGAGAAGACGTTTCTATTGAACAGAAGAGAAGACAGAGAGAAGTCTTAATATCCATTCCGAGAGTAATAATGGGTTTTTTATGACTCTTTTTATACCGTTTTGGTTATTATTTGAATCGTTTTCACTTCTTTTCAGACGTTTTTCTTCATTGATTCCCAAAATGCCATTAATTGAATACAAAGACTGTTGAGAAGCATTTGGAACGATAACTGATGTTTGGTTTGTCTCTTGTTTTGTCACTGAAACGGTTCCAGAAGAGCTGTTGAGAACTCCAGAAGAATGACTCGAAGAATGAGTTGAAGAATGATGTTTTGCTTTTTCCGCCGCTTTATTCCTAACGATTCTATTGATTGAAGAAACTGAAGGAATGTTATCCGAATCACAAATTGCGTCCGAAAGAAGTCGATCTCTTATTTCCCACGCGAACATTGTTGGATTAGACTTCTTGTAGTTCGCGATGGCGTCGACGACACGAGGAGTCGCGACTTTGGGTTTTGATCCTCCGATAACTCCGGGTTTAATACTTCCCGTTTCGTAATATCTAAAGTGAAATAAAACCTATATTTCAATGGAATTCCTTTGCATTCAGTTTTGAACCTATAATTCAGTGAACTATTGGTTTGAAAAGTATTAGAAAAGTCGCGCAAAATGTCTTCTCTTTTGGTCTTTTGGATCAAATGAAAGACCAAAAGAGATCTGAAGAAGAAGTGAAGAACTGTTTGAAGTGTTTCTCTTCTCTGAACTGTTTTTCTGACCAAAAGAGAGAACGAAATGAAAGGAAAAGAATGGAAACCAAACTCTGTTTTGAGTGTTCTCTCGCGTGCAGTGGAACGCATCGTTCCGTTTCACGTGTCAAGCGTTCACTCGAAACGATCAAAACAGACGACTATAAGCGAATAACACGTGTTTTGAAACATACCTTCCGAGTATTTTAGAGACACATCCATGAGATACTCGCAGTTGTCTTGAGATATCACATGGTCTCACGCCCTGATGAGCCAATTCCACTATTCGAGAGCGAACGACGTCTGGAAGCGGTCTTCCGTTGACGAAAACACCGCCCAATTGATTGACTCCTCCGTGACCTTTGGATTAGTATTAGTATTAGTTATAGTAATAATAGTATTAGTTTTAGTTATTAATACAAGAATAGTATTCCATCATTGAAGCGTTGTATCGATAAAGAGATAAATCCATTGTTTTTAAGAGTGAAATAAGACTAGAATTTATAGCAAACACTCGTTCTGTGAATTCGCGCGTTCAGTGAAAACCAAACGAATGAAATCAACTGAAGAGAGAAAAGAGAACTCAAAACTGAGAAGAGAAGAGAAGTACGCGTTTTGCGCGTGACTGCAATACAGAGAACCAATTGGAGAGAAGAGCGAAGGAGAGCACGCGTCGACACGAGTCCAGAGAAGAGAAGACTCTTTTGGAAGGCTTTTGGAAGAGTTTTGGAAAAGAATTTCGGATTCGAATCCAAACGAATGAATGAAAAGAACGAATCGAAGGAACGAAAGAGGAATCAGAAGAAGAGAAGAATCAGAAGAAGAAGAACTCCGAAGAGAGAGAAAACTCATAATAATATTCGTATAAAACTTACGTTTTTTCTTTTGACTGAATTGAAGTCTTTGGTCTTGATTTTGTTGATTCAGTTGTTGTTCTCTTTGCGCGTGAGAATTGATTTGATCTTCACTTGGATTTCCATTAATTGAATGAAAATCAGAAAAAGAGAAATCGTTTTGAATTTGGTTTTCATTCATAACTTTTATCTCAAAAGTCTTCTGTTTTTTGACTCAAAAACTTTTCTCTTTTAATTCATTTGAAAACTAAAAACTTTTCTCCAAAAGAACTGAAACTCTGAAACGAAATAACGAGAGAACGAAACGAAACAATTGCTTCAAAAGAGAAATATTTCTCTCTCTCTGATTGGCTGAACGTCACATCCGTCGTCACAGTCGTCGCTAATTACCTGACAGTCTATTGCTATCTCTCGCTCTCCACCTGTTATTCCGTTATTAACTCGAGAGTCGTTTCCTTCGCCTGAAGGCAAACAAAAGACTCGAAAAAAACGAGAAAAAACTTTTCAGTTTTGGAGGATTCGCTTCAATAAACAAAACAAAGACTTTATTCAGAAAGAGCTTCTGTTCTGAGACTCGAGTCTATAGTAAAGTCTAAAGCAAAGCTCAAGCCCTATAAAAGGGTCGAGCTCGAGCATTAAAGTCTCGGAATTTCGGCAAAACTATTTCAAAGTCATTCAAAAGACGTATTGAGTGTTGTTTTACAGGAATTTCAGGCGAAAATCGAGTGAAATATTGTTGTTTCGGTTCTTCTTCTGCTTCTTCTGATTCTGTAATCCATTCGGAGCTCTTTTCTTGTCTTTTATGAAACAAAGCGTTTCCTTTATCCAAAACTTTTCAGAAAAAATACAATTATTTTCATATTTTATTCAAAATTAATTCAAAATTCAATTACTTTTCGTTGAATTCAATTGAGAAACGATTTCTTTTGAAAATTTGTGACTTTTTTCCACATTTTTCTCGAATTCCAATTCATTTGATTCGAAATCCAAAGAATTTAAATCCTTTTTTATGTGAAAATCTTTTCTCTTATTTTCATTTGGATTTCATTTTTGGATTTGGTTTTGGATTTTGGGATTAAAACGGATTTAAAGACAAAAAATGCATTCAAATAACGGTTTTTCAATACCTGCACGTGACGCGGGTCTAACAGCAAACGCAAATTGGGCGGTCCTTAAGAGAGAAGAGAAGAGAAAGAGAGTTAATTAGAGACTCAGAGGAAGAGCAGGTGTTCTCAGACTCGCCTTCAGATATAGTCGTCTCGTGGAACGACTCAACACTCGTCTGGTCGTCGTCTGTCGTTGTCGTTGTCGTCGGTGTTGTCTTTGTCACCCATTTTGATGACTTTTGGACTCTTTTTTCAAACATTTCTCTTCCTTTCATTCAATAGAAACGAAAGTTTCCGTAAATTTACCGAAAATTACACAAAAAATGTGAAAACCTTTTGATTTTGCATTCGATTCGTCGCAAACCAATTGTTTCGCTATTTCTCGACATAAGACGACCTCAAGAGTCAAATGAGAACAGAATTAGAGCTCAGAATAGTCTCGCGATAGTTGTCTCACCTGATCTTCAATAGAAGGATGTCTTTTAATGTCGAAAAAAGAAGAATTAGAAAACGAAGGCTTTATTGGGAAGAATTCAGTCGACATTTTATTATTGTTGTCGTCTTCTGTCGTCGTCTTTATTGTCGTCTCTGTTGTTGTTGTCGTCTATTATTAGAAACAGAATTTTTAAAAAACACTTTTCTCTAATACTCTTAATGAACGCACGCGCCAAACACGTGCCAAAAAAGACTCACATTTTGCAAGAATTTATGCCAAAAGTCCAAAGTTTTCATTTCTTTTAATTCCAAAAGAAATTTATTCATTTTTTTTCTTTTCGTTTAATTTTTTCGATAATTATTTTGAAAAATAAATGAAAGAATCGTTTGTTTAAAGAATTTTAATCTAAAAATAGAAAAGAATTTCAGTTTTTAAACGCCTTTTAAAGACAAGAATCACAAGAATTAGAGACATCTCTCGTCTCGAGAATCACTTCGGAATTGAGATCCGATTCTTCAGAAAATCAATTGAAAAATAAAAACAAAAGAAAACTGTTTTTCCGTTAAAAAACTTTATTTAAAAACAAAAGAAAAGAAAAAGAAATTCAAATAATTTCTAAAAATAATTGTTTTTAAAGAAAAAGAAATCAATTTTTTTCACAATTTTTGCTTCAATTTAAGGAAAGTTGTATTGAATTCAATGAAAACGACATCTTTTGACAAATATTTGAAACAAAATTAGATTTAATTAAAAACTTTTTCTCAAAACGATTGGAAAAAACCTAAGATTTGAAGAAAATGTGAAATAAAAGGAAAATTACTTTTAGTTTAATGATTAAAGTCTTGAGTTTAAAACCAAAAACAAATACGACTTAAGTCTTAACAAAAGATCGCTTTTTTGTATTCAAATTATTAATAGTTTTTAGTTTTGAAAACCCTTTGAATTGAATTGAAGTCAAAATTAATTGAAAAAACTTTTATTTTAATAAAAATTTGATAAAAATTCTAAAAAAATATAAAAATTGTAAAAAATGTGTAAAAATTGATGAAAAAGTTGTTTAAAAAGAGTTTAAAAAGAGTTTAAACAATATTTTCTTCGTTTTTATTGAATTTCTTTTTCATTCTTTGAATCGTTTGATCATAAGATGGAAGTAAAGGTCTTTGGATTTGAATTCCAGAAGAAGTTCTTTGAATTGCATTCAAATCGCTATAAAGCGGAAGAAATTGTTCTCTAAATCGAGACATTTGTTGTATTTGTTCCAAACGTCTCAAAGAAGTCACTGAAGAAGACTCTTCTGTTAGTAAAGGCTTATATGTTGTGCTGTTTTGAGGAACAGTAAGTCTTTCGACGACAGCTGTTGGAAGAGACGACACAAAAGACGGCATTTGGTGTGAGTTTTGGTGAATAAGAGACGACTTTTGAGATGACATCACATGAGATGAATGACTTCCACTACTGAGCGGCCGATGAATGGCTGACGAATGGTTCGAATTGTGCGAAACCGAAACACAATTGTCCGAAAGGGCCAACAGTTTCCGTAATCCGGTGTCGTCTCTGACGCCAAACCGGAGTCGAGACGACGTCGAAGGGATGTCCGAAGAGTTTGTTGTATTGGAAGACAACGACGGCGACGACGAGTGAGACGAAGGCGTTGGCGAAGGCATTACCGCACAGTTAGTCGTCATGTGATGAGTGGCTGACGACGACGACGGCGCCGACGATATGGAAGACGAAGTGGACAACTGTGACGACCGAATAGACGACTGTCTGTCCGATTGAGAGGACTGTTGTGTCGTTTGTTGTGGTTGTGGTTCGCATTCCAATGACTTCTCAAACAAAACGTTTTCGTCGCAAATAATCTCTGAAAAGCTTTTGTCCAAAAAATGCCTAAAAATGAGACAATTGTTAGTAAATGGGGTCTAAAGGGGGTTCAAAGGGGGAGAAGAGACTCACTGAACCCGTTTTCTCATTCTTTGTTTTTCCCAAATCTGTTTGTAATTCGTTTCCTTTGAATTCATATTCAAAGCCTTCAATTGATTGAACGCCTCTTTTGCGACACTCGAAGACAGAGTCAGTGTTTGAGAGCCTGTCGTCGGTGTCGTCGCTGAAGAGTTGTTCACTGATTGTGTCGTCATTTGTTGGACTTCACGACATTTGTGACCCAAAAGACGCATTTTCTCCCAATTAATGAGTAAAGACTTTGAGTCTTCGCACGAGAGGAACGTCTGATTCGCCAAATCAATGAAAGAGAGGTCTTTCTTAACCAAAGGAAAGAACGGAATAATCGGTGGAAAACAATGTCTTAATTGTTGTCTAAAATTCGAGAAATTCTTCGACGGATCCAAAAGTTTATACAATTTTTCCAATTTTTTAATCGTTTTTTGCGGAACTTTTTCCCACAAATTCTTCAGTCTTTGAATGGATTGATGGGAAAGACCCGAAAGAATAGCAAACAATGAGTTAAAGTTATTCAATTGAAGGCATTCCTGAGCGACTCCTATCAGATATTTAACGGCTTTTACTCTCTTTTCTGGAGACGTTTCGCTCAGAATACGATTTACGGTCCAAAAGAGTTCACTATTTGTCTGATTCTCAAACTCTTTCAACTCTTTGCGACGCCTGTCGTCAGTGGGTGTCGTCGGAGACGCCAAAGAGTCGTCATTTGCGGACAAATCGTATATAAACTGTTGACTCTCTATTCGACAGAAGAGTTCAAAGTCACGTGAAGTGAGTTCTCTTGCAATCGATTCCTTATTTAGAGTCAAAAGAGAATTAACTCTAATTTCTCGACTTATTTCTCGAGTAATGTCTGAATCACTGTTTGAAGTCTTTTCTTGAGTCGAAACGCATTTCAAAACTATTCGAGAATTTAAACTCAAGTTTTGGACCAAATTCTGGTAATTATCTGAAAGACGTTTCACTGCTGTCGTCGCTGCCGTCGCGTCAATCAGTTTGTACTCGAAAAGAGCGAAATCACGTGACGAGAGGCCGGTATTCAATTGGAACTCAATTAACGCCAATTGAATGCATTCGCGAGCGGTTGTCGTCGCGTGAATAGGAAGGTATCGGAAGTCCGACTCGTAATAGATTTTTATGATTTCCGGCGGTTCTGTTGTCAGTGTTGTCGGCGACAGAGGAACGACACCCGTTGTTGCTGTCGTTGTCGTCGTATTGTTGTTCGCATTGTTTTGACTGTTCTTCGCGTGATTTGTGGTCACGTTTTGGACGATTTGTCGGACTTTTTGTTTCCAATTATTGTTATTATTTGACGACATGTGAGACGACAGCGACTGAGACGACAACTGTTGGATCGGTTTCAACGACGCGAACGACGAGTGGGTTGTCGTCAGAGGTGTCGTCGCTTTCAAAGAGATGTCTGATTGACTTAAATGTCGTTTTGTTTCACTATTTCTCGATATTTGGCCTAAAATTAGAGGAAAAGAGATTAAAATCAATGAAAAAGAAGACAAATATCTCTTGAAATACCGTCTAATAAGAGATGAAAGAGATTTGGATCAAACTTTAATTGAAGCGATAAATGAGTGGAAGCTCTGCACAACTGAAGAGCTCTTCCGACTTCCATCACATGACAGTCGACACCATTTATAGACAAAAGACGATCTCCTCTTTGGATGTCGTCTTTGGTGTCGTCGCTGACGTCCGAAACGAAGAGTCGCGTCGAACACTCATATCCGCCAATGAGAGCAAAGGGAAGACCAGAAGAACGATCGGAACGAGTGATAGTCACGTGACGGGTCCTACTCTTCGACGAGAGCGTGAAATACAAAAGTTTTTTATGAATTTTTGATTTTAAACTCATTTCAAGAGTTTCTAAAAGTTTTCGATTAAAGTCTTGAAAATGATTTGAAATCCAAAACAAAACCACTTTTAATGACTTTTCAACACTTTTTTCGTTCAAAAAGTTCTCTAAAAGTCTTTCGAGAAGTTCTTCAATACATTCTTCGGATGTTTTGTCTCTTCTTTGACTCCAAAACAGACGAAAAGTGAGTAAAAAGTCTGAAATGAATTCCGTTTCGTTTGTGTCGTCGTTTGCGTTGTTTAAGTCGTTGTTGTCGTCGAAGAGTAGTTCCAGAAGTCGTTCTTTTGTGACTCGAATTAATTCATTTGTGAATTGATTTCGGATTTCAATTACTTTTTCGTTGTTTTCGTCGAAAACTGTTTTAAAACTCTTTTCTCCGCAAATCTTAAGACAAAAGAAAGAAATGAATTAAAGACAGAAAAAGAGATTATCTTTTGGTATAAAAACCTCATCGAAGACTATATGCGGAACACATAAAACCCAAACGAAGTCTTCATTCGTGAAAATCTCTCCGAAGACTACTCTGTCGTCAAGAGAAGCACCGAATTCGTCTCCAACTGACAAATACTGGACTTTTTGTGCGCAAAGAGATTCAGCACAAGAACCGGAATCAACGCAATCAACGCATTCTTCCGGAGAATGACTTGTCTTTGGATTATCTTCCGGTAAAACGTGTCTTAAGGAACCGCAGGCGACAACACAATAGGCGTCAAGTCTTTCGCCATTCGTTAGAACTCTCGTATCTCTGGATTCGATTTCCGCTAAAACCATATGTTTTGCTAAAAGACGTCGCGTTTGGAAGTCTTTGTTTTGAAGCGAATGAGAAGAAACTGATTGAGAACTCGAAGAAGGGTTTCTATTGTCATCTCTTTTGCTGTGATTTTGTCTTATAATTAGAGACAAAAAGTTATGAATTAATTCCAAGTCTTCTTCGCTTCTGTTATTTGAATCTCTAATCAAAGCGTCTCTTATTCTATGAAAAGACTGTTCTCTCGAAGCGGTTGTCGTCGATGTCGTCGTCACTGACTGTTGATGTCGTCTTTGTTGATGTCTTTCTCTTAAATGCGTTGAATTGTCGTCAAAGTTGTCGTAATTTAAGTCATTTAACGATTCAATTGATTCGTTGAGATCGTTGTCGACAAGACTTTCTTCGAGACCTTTTTAAATGAAAATAATTATTAATTGAAAGACAATTGTCTTCTTCTCTTACCATCAAAATCAAAAGAATGAGAATTATTCGAAGATTGAAGACTTAAAGAAGAATTTGAATTCAAATCAAAAGAAGACATTTCGCGAAGACTTTTCACGTGAAAGACATCAACAAATAATTGGCTCAAAAGACATGCGCTCTGAGAGGAGACACCAAAAGGGGATCAAAGAAGACGTTATTTATGGACAAAATTGTCTCTATTTTTCAAAAGTTTTTAATTAATTCATAAAATTCTTTAAATTCCGTTATTTTTAACTCTTTTTCAGTTGTTTTTCAAAATTAAATCAATTTTTGTCTCTTTTTTCACTTTTTTCGCTAAAAATCCGATTCTTTTGAGTTTTTATTTGAATTTTTATTGAATTTATTGAAAGAAAAGAAAAGTTTTTTAAAAAATTAATTAAAAATTAATTAAAAAAAAGTTTTCCTTCAAAACGAGGAAAACATTGATTGAAAAGAGTTAATCATGTGATCAATCAAAGGGAGGAGTCTTCAGAGCTGTCAATCAAAATGAAAGACAATTAAAACGAAAATTAATTTTAATTCACTTTTAATTCAATTGTTTTCAAGTCTTAAGACTTAAAACTCATTTAAATCTTCAAATAATGGCGAATAAGAGAAGATATTTGAGTTCTTTGTCGACAAAGTGTTGTTTTTTTTGTTCCGGATTTCTTTTCGGTCTTTTATTATCTCTTCTTCTTTTGGCGCAATTTATAAGTAATTATCACTAAATTGTTCTCTTCTTATGACTTCTAATGTCTTGTTTTCTGCAGAAGAAGACCAAAAACTTCGCACTTCTTCGACTTCGAGATCTATTAAAGACTTTGATTCAACTTTAGTCACAACAGAAGCCGAAGACGACATCACAAGACCACTACAGTTGACCACAACGACGACGACAGCCAACAACAACTCTTCGGCGACCGAAACGACGGCCGCTATCGAGACGACGACACAAACGACAAGTGAAGGGACGACAGGTGTGACGTCTGTCGTCTCTTATGTGAAAAATTCGTCCAAAAGTCTTGTCTTTTCTGAATTGATTCCTGAAGTAAGTGATAGTCAAGAGTCGGACCAAAACTCAACACAAAAGTCATTATTGGAAGAGATCTCAACTCAACCTTTGCTCAAACCGACGACAGAAACGACAACTCATGTGATTTCAACTAAAGAGAGTGTCGTCTCTTCTCCGACGACAACTCATGTGATAACTCTTTTTAGTGATTCAGAAGAGACGACAACTCCGACGACAGTCACTCAAGACTTTACTATAGATGTAGTCAACGAAACGACAACTCTTGAAGAAGTGTTGACAACAGCGACAACAGAGAAGCCATTAATAGAGACGACAGATATGACAACAGAGACGACAGATATGACGACAACAGAGATGACAACTGCGACCAGAATAGTGACCAAAGAAGTGAA
Source organism: Minunthozetes semirufus (assembly GCA_034699985.1). Classification (NCBI taxonomy): domain Eukaryota; kingdom Metazoa; phylum Arthropoda; class Arachnida; order Sarcoptiformes; family Punctoribatidae; genus Minunthozetes; species Minunthozetes semirufus. The sequence continues at coordinate 22,614 of JAQIXD010000453.1, forward strand.
CGACACTCAAACCGAACTAATGGTTGAAGAGACGACACTCTTGAGGACAGAGACGCCAAACATGACATCATTTGAGACGACTATAAGACCAGAAATGACAACAAAGACGACGACAAGAGAGACAACACAAAACACAAGTCATGTGACGACAAATGAGACGACGTTTTGTCTTTCGTCTCAATATTTGTGTCCAAAAGAAAGTCTTTGTTTAGAAAAGGATTTTCTTTGTGACGGAAAAGTCGATTGTCTTCTCTCACGCGAAGACGAAAACCAAGAGTTTTGTCTAAAAAACGATTGTTTTTCGAACTTTAAATGCAATTCTTCTGAAGAAAAGTATTGTATTTCTCGACAGAAATATTGCGACGGAATTTGGGATTGTTTTGAAGGCGAAGACGAGTTGGGATGTCATGTGACTCAATCTCAATGTCCAAACGGAGAGTTTCTCTGCAAAGACTTTAAGCGTTGTATTAAAGGAAAGAACGCTTGCGATCACGTGAGTCATTGCGACGACCACTCGGACGAGATTGGATGCGGTAATGACCTCTCAATTGAAGGGTTAATGACCTCTAATTGTCTTCTCTTTAGTGACGAAAGAAAAATGTGAAACAGATTTAAACGGATTTTTCTGTTCAAACGGTTTATGTATTGAAAGAGCGTTAAAATGCGATTCAATTAACGATTGTTTTGATTCAAGCGATGAAAACAATTGCAAAGAATTCAGAGATTCTTGTCTTCAAAACGAAAATCAGTCTTTTCTTTGCGATAATAATATTAAATGCATTTCAAGTGATTTGAGATGTAATGGAATCGACGACTGCGACGACAACTCCGATGAATTCCAATGCAGTAATCGTTTGAAGTTTTAGTGACTTTTAATCTCTTATTCTTTTTATTACTCTTTTTCAGTGACTTTGGATTCGAATTCAATTCTTGTTTATTATTCTTCTTCTAATTGGAGACCAATTTGTGTCAAAGAAGAAGAATTTAATGAAACAAAAGCCGACTTTTTTTGCCAAAAATTGGGATTTTTTTCTTCAAAAAACTATTCTTTTGAAAGAATTGAAGTAAAAAACGATTTTTGGTTTGATTTTGAAGACAACTCTCTGTCACGTGATTGCAATACAAATACAACAAAAAGTTTAAGACTTTTTTGTAAATCAAATGAATGTTTGAATGAAAAACAGAATTCGACTGAAACTCCGCCCCTTTCTCTACAAATTAGAAACATTGTATCGAAAAACTCATGTTTGGGTCACGTGATTGCTCCGCATTATCTTCTTTTGAGCGGAAAGTGTTTGAAAACAATTGAATCAAAAGAAAAAGTCTTTGAAATTCTTTTTCCCGAAAAACAAAGCTTTGAATTGATTTCCGTTTCAAACATTTTATTTCCGTTTCGTTTCAATAGTTTTCGTTCGTTAAGAGTTTCTGACTTTGATTTCGGTTTAATTGAAACAAAAGAAGAGAATATTTTCCCGAAATCTTTAGCCATTTGTCTTCCAGAACATCCAATAGATCCAGAAATCACTTGTTTTTCATTCTTAGAGAAGAAATTGATTTCATTTGAAATTTTGGATTCAATTGAATGCAATTCTGAGAAACATTTTAATAGAGAATTAACTCAAAGACATGTTTGCGCTAAAAGAGAGTCAAAAGAAGATAAAAATAATTCACTTTCTTTGGGAACTCCTTTAATGTGTTTCTCTTCTCAAAGCTTTTGGTATTTAACGGGTTTTCTCTCTTATTCTCGAGAATCACGTGTTAAACATCCGAAAGTCTTTTCAAACGTTTTTTCAATTAAAGATTGGATTTTAAAAGCAATTAATAGAAAATCAATTGAAATAAAATCAGAAAAAGTTTATTCATTTGAAGAACTATTGACTGAAGAGACGACACTTTCTTCTATTGAAGAAAAAGAAATTCAAATCAATTCAACGGAAAAACTCTTTTAAAATCTGTTTTCAATAAAAGATTTAATAATTATTTGTTTGTAAATAAAGTTTGAGTTAATGTTTGAAAGCAATAAAATGAGTTATAATCTGAAGAAATGCTTTGATTTTCTTTTATTATATTTTTGGTTTACAAATGAATAGAAATTGAAGATTAGATAAAAACTATAGAAATATATAATCAAACGACAAAAATACGCTTTAATTGTATTTTTAAACAGTTTTTTCATTTAATATAAAAAAATGTTTAAAATTCTTTAGTTTTTTGTGAAAATGTCTTCAATTTTAAAAAAGTTCAGAATTTTTGATATTTTTTTTCAAAATATAAAACACGAAAACATTAAATCATTTCATTGTTTTAATAATTATTATATTTTTGCAATTTGTGTCACAAATGATGATAAAGTCTATGCTTTGGGAGAAGATATGATTGAAATGTGTGGTTATAAACCAAAAGATTATTCTGAAAATTATTGTGAAATCAAAGAATTGAGTCATCAAAACATTGAAGAGTTTTATTATTTTTATTCTGTTTTGTTCGCCAAAAGTTCTGATAATAAGATCTTCTCATTTGGAGAGAATTATTGTGGTCAACTTGGAAGACGTTTTGTGAGTCGTTATAATGAATGTCTAAAACCCGAGAAAATAGATTTCTTTGACGATAAAAACATTATTGACATATCTTCTGCTGATTATCCTTATCCTAGTTCTCATTGTTTGGCTCTTTCTTCAAATGGATCTGTCTTTTGTTGGGGAAAAAAGAGTGAAACAGAAGTGATTTTAATTCCCTTTTTAATTGACTCAAAGAATGGAATAAAAGAGAAAATAAAACAAATTCAATGTTTTAAAGGAAAATCTCTTTTATTGAGTTTTAATAATAATGTCTTTATTTGTGATAAAAATGATTGGAATTTCAAATTATTAATCAATAATTCAAATGAAAATATCCAAAGAATTCATTTAACAAACGATTATGTTATTGTTTTACAATCAAATGGTTTATTGAAATCGTTTGAATTTAATGGAAATTATTCGAGAGAAAAACAAATCACAAATAATTCAAACGAAACTCACTTTTATGAAGATTTTCTTATTCTTGAAACAGAAGAAGGAATTCAAGAAATTAATTTAGAAAAAGACTTTAATTGCGAAACATTTGAGAAATACTCGAAATTATTTGAATATTTTTTATTTGAAAAACAAATAACTTATAAAACAATTCATTTGAAAAATAATGGAATTTATGTCAAAAACATTAAAATCAAAGAAAAGGAAATTATATTAAATGAAAAATTTGAAACAATTTATGAAAATATCGAAGAATTCAATGAAAAATATTCTATTAATTCAAATGAAATCTCAACTCTAAATAAGTTTCAAATTTTTAATTCTTTGCAAAACATTGAATCAAATGTTAAATATTATCATCAAATCGAAAGTTATTCTTCTTCTTATTATTCTGCAATTTATGTGATGAATGACAACGAAGTCTATGGATTTGGTTATAACTCTTATGGACAGAGAACAGTCACTGAAAACACTTTAATCCCAGAATTATGTGATCAGAATATCGAAGAGTTTTTCAATGGAGAATATTGTATGTTTGCGCGAAATAATAAAAACGAAATCTTCAGTTGGGGAGAGAATTCTTTTGGTGAATTGGGTTTAGGATTTAAAAGTGAAGAGAATTGTTATATAAAACCAAAGAAAATAGAGTTTTTCGATAACAAAGACATAATTCATATAAGTTGTGGTAATTATCATTGTTTAGCGCTTTCTTCTGATGGTTTAGTCTATGGATGGGGTTATAATTATAAGAGACAAATCATTAGTGGAAAAGAAAAAATAATTCTAACTCCAATTAGAGTTGATTTTGAAGATGAGAAGAGAATTAAATACATTTATTGTTATGGAAACACTTCCTGTGCTGTTGCTGTCGATGGAAGAGCTTATGTTTGGGGAGAAAGTGTAGTAAACGACACGAGAAAAGGAATAGAAGTTAAAAATGTTTCGAAAATATTTTGTTTTGATGAATGTTTTGCTATTT
>JAQIXD010000454.1:0-26599 GCA_034699985.1 Minunthozetes semirufus
CATTGCTCACACATACTTAAAAGCCCTTTGCCTGCATTAACACTAACTTTGCTAGAATGCCTTACAAAGTTTTGCCAAAATAATTTGGTTTTTAATTAATTATTTTTCTTCTTTGAGAATATGTTTTATAAAGTAATAGATATTTGAGATTTCTATTAAATTATTGTTATTAATAAGGAAAAAATGAATAATAAAATTACATAATTTAATGATTTTTGTTGAAACAGAGGAATGGACGACATCTCGAAAGGTTGTAAATCATAAGACAAAAGAAGTTGAGACAAGAGTTAAAAGACAGATAATAATGGAAGACGGAAAAGTTATTGCTGACAGTGGACCTCAGGTCACCACTAAAACTAAAGAGGATCAAAAGCAGGAAGAGTCAGAACACACTAATCATAAGAATGTCGGTGATATTGATGTTCCTCCTCGACCAGGATATGTAGCCGTTCCTGGAGGTAATCAAGTGGTCAGTGAAAAGACTGAAACACATCAGTCGAGCAGAGAAGCGAAAGAGGAAAACCTACAATATCACGATGAAAGCTTCAAAGAGCTGAGTGGACTCGACATTCACCGTAAAGCCATTCAGTCACCCAATGATCTCATAAAAATCGATTCGGATGATGACTCACCCAATCGTCCAAAAGGAAAACTCGTTCACTATTCGAGTAAATCCCATAAAATCAATGATTCAGAAGAAGTTAAAGAGACTTCTCGTTTGGGAAGAGATGGAAATGTGACGTCAGAAACGACACGCACTCATCATCACGAAGAGTTCGATGACGACGAAGTACCAGAAGAGAATCAGCCGCAACTCATTGCATTACCGGAATCAACTGAAACGAAAAGAAATGTCGAATATCTTAAGGATTATGAACAGGGATTTGATAACTTTTCCCGAGCGATGAACTCACAAAATATTAGAGCCGTTGAAAGCAGTAAATCTGATTACAATCGAGACGTATCTCAAAAATATAGCCATAACGAGGAAAATGTCAAAAACACAACAACAACGGGGTATTGTATACTACACTATAATATACTAGAATTCAATTTATTTCACTTTTACTTACTCTCAATAAAAATATATCAGTCGATGGCTGGACGACCATTTCGGTGATAGCGATGAAAGTGATATAATCGAAACCTCCAAAACAAGAACCGGAAATAATGTAATAAATGTGAGCAGAACTGGAAGAACTTCAACACCGATTGCTGACTACCAGTCCATCGAACGATCGAAGAAAAGATCGCAAAGAATTACAAAATCTCCACAAAAATACACCACAACTGCAAACTATTATGTGAAGGACTCTAGAAGTCCGTCTCCGGATTACAATAGACCGTCCTCTCAAATGAAAGGAAATGCTTCAGTTCAGGCATCGCTTTCAGATGTAATCAATTTTTGTGGAAAAAACATAAAACTAATGAATAATTAATAATATATTTATGTTTTAGGACGAGGACAGAGCCAATGATTTCAGATCAAAGACTTATTCAAAACGAGAACAGAACAAAGTCTCTGATTACAGATCAGAAACACCGAACAGACCGGAAAAGACTTTCTATTTCGGTGATGACAACTATCAGCTCAAAGAACAGAAAAGTGATCGACAAATAATTGAGGGATATCTCAATAAACAAAAGAACCAAAAGATAGAAAAAGAAAATACAAAAAATGATTATAACAATAATGAGGACTGGAGGGGAAGTGGATATGTCTCGGCTAATGTCAATACTAGAGCAAAGTCAACCCTAAATGATCGCGTCCTCAATGATTCGGCCACCAGTGAAAACTTTGAGAAAAGTTTTAGGGGTGAAAAGGAAAGGGATGAAGTAGAGCACAATTTGAATCGGTTTATGGATTGGGATAATCACTATAAGGTATTCACTATTTGCTTATATACATACATATATACATACAGACTCTAACTTAAAAGCGTGTTTCACCCTGAATCACTAATCCATTTATCATTTTGTTCAAAGTTCTTGATCTCCATTCTTATTAAAGTCGAATTTGAAGTGTATTTTGAATTTCATTCGACTTTAATAATAGTTTTTAATTTATGAAACATTTAATAATAAAATGAATATCAAGAACTTTGAATTAAATGATAAAAGGATTAATGATTCAGGGTGAAACACGCTTTAAAGTTAGAGTCTGTACACACTTTTATTAAATGAGTCTAAAAATCATTATAAATATCAATGTATGGAAAAAACCAAATATTTTTTTTATTAACACATAATCTATTGAAAGTCTTATGTTTTGACTTCGAGTATTATGATTATTATGTACTCCTTCTCTCACGATATAGTAAGAAGAGGTGAAAACCTCATATAAAGATATAAATAAACTGTTGACATATTACTCAACCATTAGATTCGAAAATGAGTCTTTCCTTTTGCGAGGGGTTTAATTGATTTTGTGATAAAATGAATCCAATTTTCAAAAGAGAAAAATTAATGAATTTTTAATTAGAGTTTATTGAAGACTAATTAAAAGGGAATTATATTAGGGATGAAAAGAAAATTCTTTGATTATATTAAAGTTAAATTGAAGTTTATATGTTGTGCCAGCGGTGGCACTCATCGCCAATTCATTATGAAACTCTATTTTTATATTTGAAAGACAAGTTATTCGATATTTCGATCATTTATTTTGTTTTAGAATCGATTTCTCTAAAGGAAACCCACATTACATGGAATGTGAAGGGAAACCAAGAATCGGAAAAATAAATGAGAAACAGAATAAAGAATAACATCGAGTAAAACAAATTTATTCCTTTGAGTTATAGAATATTGTTTGCAGAGAACGGAATCATATTCTGTTGAATAAGTAGTCAAACAAAAGAAACCGATCGTATGAATGGCTTAATTTGTGATCAATCAAAAGAGGGCTCATATTTCAACTGATATTTCTTCAAATAATTAATGGTAACAACAATTAGAAGACAGACAACTGAATGATGAGTTTATTAAAGACTGAGAGCCGAAGCACTGAAATCACTAGAAATCAAGTCCACAATCAATGAAGTGCTTCCGACGCCAAATAAAAACATTAGAAAAACAGAATTATTTTTGTAATTCTGTTTCTATTGGTTATTATAACGGAACTGACGATCAAAATGAATTATTACACGATATTAAATCACACGATTGCTTATCAAAACATAAAAACACAATTTTCTGCAGCAAATTCACAAAAAACAGATTGAATTATAGATTGCAGGATAATTAAAAGCAGTTGCATTTTGTCTTCGATAGCCATTAATCTGTGAATCTCGATGTTTCTCAAGACGATGAATAGGGCGATGAGATATTACAGATTTTGGATTTATTCGTGTAATATCGCGCTATTGTTCGCTACAATTATATATATGTTTGCCTTCATTTATGTGCTAAACGACACCAAAATGATGTTATTTCCTTCAATCAGATTATATCAGCCAACCTTTCTCTACAGTTATTGTGCTATTATTCTTCAGGGAGGAGTACTACAGGTAATCAATTCTTTATTCAAATTATTATTCTGATGTCTATTAGTTTACAAATCTATGATTTTTTGTTCAATACATGTGTATGAATACCATTACTGTATTATTGCACTGCTTTTGTCAGTCAACTCACTAAATCTTTTACGTCATAATTCAATTGAATTGAGAAATGTGCAAGCTCCTTTCATATAAACTTGAAATATGCGAGTACTTTAAACTTAACAAAATAACTTAAATTCTGATTCCAGTGATAATTAATTTTTTAAAAAACTTGAGTAAATATTTTGGAAAATAATATATCGTACGCCTATTATGAGTGTCTCTCAAGTGTTCATTAAGTAATGTTTGCATCCATTAAGAGACACACCATTTCCCAAAGCTATTCACCGATTATGCAGATGTGAAGACATATATTAATTTCTCATAATTTCCTTAATATTTGGCAAAAGAGTAGAATTAAGAAAATCAGTTACAAGTCATTAGTCAATGGACTCATTCAAGTGTCAAAAGTCAAGTGTTATTCAGATATGGATTTTAATTAAAATATCAGTTTTTAAACGAATATAAAAATGATTTATTATATGACTAAAAGTGAATAAATTATTATATGATTAATATTGAATACAATTCTGCCCTAAAGTATAACACTTTTACAGGTTTGAGCCCTATATTCATAATATTCATAATATTCTATTCTATTCTGAGATTAACCCAAAGATAACTCCAAAAACCGTCAGAAAAGAGAAAAAAATAGTGACATATTCTCAAAAATCTAGAAGAGATAGATTACCAATTCTTTTATCCTTATATCACAAGATGACACATCTCTTCAAATATTTAGTAAAAACATACTCTTCTGAAAAAATTATGTTTTTTAGAATTTATTATAATAAATGATGCATTAGCAACGTCTTGACTAATAATAGCCCATGGCTATTCCTTAATCAGAATCCTTACTTAATCCAAAGTATTAGACATAATCATATCGTTTTTATATACCGAGCAATAAATGAAATCCTAGAAAATGTTCTCAATACTAAAGTTTGGTCTGTTTTTGGTTGTTTTACAGGCAATCGGTTGTTTGGGAGCGATTAGACTGAATGAAAATTTACTTAATTTATACTTATTTCTAATGATTGCACTTTTATTTGGCGACGGAATCGTCGGTATTATTTGGATTCTGCGCTTCAATACAATTGTTGCCAAATTGAGAGGAGATCTCAAACTCAGATTAGCCAATGATTATGGAATTGACTTTGAATTTCAAGTAAGCAACTTTTATATTAACACAATTATTAAAATGGAAACAAAAATTCTTATTAACCCAAACATAATTGAGTTAAAAATCAATTTAGCAAGATAAGTATCGAGCATTTTATTAAATTAGGACTTGTTTTCCTCCAATTGTTTTTATTTATATCGATTTTGGGAAATTAGAGGCAATTTTTATACGAAAATACCGCTGTTTTACTCATAAACACTTATTATTTGATCAAAACGTGAATTTAATAATAGAGTTATTGAATGAAATTTTGTACGCTTTCCGTCAAAAATATAAAATATATAATTAAAGTCAAAATGAATTTTTCATAGTTTTGTTTAAAACCAATATTGAGTTACATTTTGTCTTTTAGAGTGATTTCGATAATTTGAGTGATTACTTGTGCAATGCCTTCAAAATCAAAGAGAGCCGAAGTGTCGACAAATCGATATTTCATAGCTTTTCGACTCAAAGAAAATGTTTGAGAATCACATGAAATTCAATTTGACTTTTATTTTATTGAATTAATCCTTAAGACATAAATTGAAAAATGATGTCCAGAATATCACATTGACAGCAATTTCCAAATATTTATCTTGTTAATTATCAGACATTTTAATTCTGCTAATAAAATAAATTCCATTAATTCATTAAAACAGTGGTGGTGTCCAATGTATTGGGTAAGTCTTAGGGAGAATATTTCGGTCATTTTTCTCTTCTTAGGGAAGTGCCCCCACTGGACGTCATTGTATTTAAGCAATTTTTGTGAAACAATATTCAGGATTCAGTATTAATGTTATGATTTAACATTAAAATTCACTAATAAGACAATTCAGAGAATAATACAATGAGTTATATATGAGTTCATAGAATATTAGATACTTTTGTAGAGAAGACAATAAAGTGAGGGAATGGATGGAATGCATATTTTGGTGATCAGTGATCACAATAATGAGAGCTAAACATGAAATCTAACTAAACCTGAACAACATTTTCAGGATATGTGGAACGATATACAAAGAGAATACCAGTGCTGTGGTATTGACGGTCCTTTCGATTTCAATATGACTGCAATTAGAGTACAGTCTGATTACGATCTGATAGAAACGCGACAAATGTTTCCAAGAAGTTGTTGTCGTGAAAATTTACCTAATCTTCCAAATGAACAAATATATGACTCAGATAAGTGTGTGACCAGTTATGACCCGGACTTAGTCTATATTTATGGCTGTTATGATCACATTCACCATTGGCTACAACACAGCGCAGACTTATTGTCAATTCTGGGCTTTTGTGTGATATCTTTCATAAAAGTGTGTTTTTTGGCGATTTTGAAGTACGAGATAAAAGAGATGATACAAAAAATCAAAGTTTTGAAGGGGGCGGCCGATATTGCAGCACTACCTGTGCAAGACTTGGAAGCATATTTACCGCGACCCTCAGTCGTACAAACAGACGCTTCGCAGTCATTACTGACCAGTGCCGCTCCTCAAAGTAATTATAGAACTGACAAACCCTGCTTTCACCACCACCACCAGCCTCACCACCATTTATGTGCTGGTGCTGGCAGTGGACGCGCAAGTATTCCCACCATCAACAACAACGATTTGATTCAGAGTCAGTCAAAAAAACAGAGTCTCGTCTGAATTGCTTTAATTTGTGTATAAATAACTTATGTATTAACCATTTAGAGAGAAATGCATTTCTTTTTTAGAGTTAATTCATATTTAGAGTTATTATTCATATAAAACTCGTTTTCAAATGTTTTCACACATTTTATTCAATGAGAGCTTTGACTGTAATCTCTTTTATATTACAGTTTATTACAGTATTTCATTCATTTATATTTTTGATTCAATAAAATATAAGAACATTAAGAATAATAAATGACCAGAATGAGGAACGACCCATATTTTAGGATTAATTTCATCAGAAGATAATCAATTAAATGGACTTCAGTTTGAATTAAAAAAAACTAATTACTGAAAAAAAATTCTTAGTCTTAATGATTGTTTTGATGACTGATTACCGCAAATGACTTTTGAATGAATATTTTTTGATCATTTGTAACAATCCATAAGTATTTATTCATTTGATTGTATCTATCATTTGATGATTTGATGATATTTCTAAAAAATAATTGACTGATTCAAACATTTCAGTCGATAACAGGCCTTGAATTTAATTTTGTCTGAATATTGAAAAGAAAAAAGTGTTCCTTAAATCGGAGTCAAATCAGGTATAGTATCCGCACATCTATTGTCTAATATGTATTCAGTTTAAGGTTTGGCTGTTTTTCCAATACTTTTCTTAGAAAACAAATTATTCGAAGAATTTTATTAAATTTTGAGTTCATTTCACTTTCAATAAGTTGAGAGTGAAGTCGGAATCACTGAAAATAAAATTCCTTTCATTCATAAGATATCCCAAAAGAGAATCAATAAAAAACCGAAACTCAGAGAAAAATCTAGTTTTATAGATAGGATAATAAGTAAAGACATATTTTGAGTTTAGTTTTTGAACACAACTAATCAAAAGTTAACTAAAATTTTAATCAAAAGGTTTTTTGATATCGTTTCACATTTGATCACAAAACAGATCTTTGTTTTCATTTTCAAGTCATTAATGACATTCTTATTTGCTTGGATTCCATCTGATCTCATATAAGACACATAAAGTCGGGAAATATTAGCCTTTTTTCAAAGATGACGCAGAATTAAAGTCTACTTTTCGGATGATTTAGGCTTTCATTAAGCGATCGGATTCTGTTTGAAACTACAGATTCTTTTCTCATTAACGAAGAAATTTGGACTAAACTTACGGACAAAACTTATGTCTTATGTCTGGTAGGTTATGGTCAAAGCAAAGTCATATTATGCCTGATTGGATGTGATAATAAATAAACTGAACAATTGATTAATTGAATTATAAATCGAGGCTTAATTAAGACTAATTCCACATTAAGTAAAGTTTTAATGTAATGTAAAATTAAATTATATAACAAATAAGATAATTGCTTTGAATATTGTATTATATTATACTATACTCATCTTAATTAATATTAATACTGATATTCTTATGTATGATTCGGTTATAAATCTCTTATATAAATATAACTTTTCTCTTATTTTTTGTGATAATTAAAAAATATGTAAAAAATAATGTTTTTATTCTCTCTTAATATTAATTAAAGCAATTTATCCATTCAAAACTTTCTTTATTCGGTTCACAAATCTAATTAATTTTCTAAGAATAAGCTCTTCTTTTATATATCCTTAATATAATTGATAGAATGGCAAAATACATTACTCATATGGTATTCATCTAATATTCATATAATTCTTGAATTCTTCATTAATTATTAATGACTTAACACTAATATATTGAATAGGATTTTAACAAATAAAACAATAATTTGATATAAAATTATCGATTTTCCGATACAAACACAACAGTGATGTCAAACCAAATCAGTGTTTTCTCTCTCCCTTTCCTATTCCTTTAATCCAAGAATCTATATATCGTAGACTGTATTGAACTAATAAATTATTTTGAAATTCTATGTCGTGTTATGACCTAGATATTAAGCAAAATATTCTGTGCAAAGGTTTTGCCGGCGAACATAATGATCGGAAAGTCCTATACATAGCATAGAATAACTCTCAAGCGATTCCCTTATTCTTTGGTTTATACTAATGCCTGACATAACATTTGTCTTATTTTTTTTCCAATGGATTATATGTTTGACACACATTTCTATCGTTGAGAGTATCCCCAAATGTAATATAAGAACGGTTTGTCTTCAGACCAGAGACAAAAACAAAGTACATTTACTGCAGAATCAGATGATTGAAAACATCAATCAATTTAAACAAACTTTACGTACAATAAAATTCGGTTTTATTTTAATGCATTAAAAATCTACTGATTTTTGAAAATACTTCTAAGCCTTCAATTTAATAGTATTAGTGATTCCAGAGGAATGTCTTCAATAAAAGAACAGAAATTGTTGGTTCGAATCACTTCGTTAACAAAAATTTATTTCTTTAATATTTATTTTCTCGAACTATGAATAGATTTTTAGGCGAATAACAGAATATTTCAATAAAAATTCCAATAACTCCGGGTATTTCATTATATTATGAGAACTCCTTTTAATGAATCAAATGCCAACTATTTTATGACTTATTTTAAAAGCAGTAAATTATTTAATATTTTTTATGATTTCATGTTTTGATGTTTGCTTTTCACCAGAATTTCAGTCTAAATGTTGAACATTTAAATCAATAAATTGTTTCATTGCGCCACTGCTCTGTCTCTATATTTGTATACTGTATTATCAGGGAGAGTTGTATCAGTTGGGAGGTTTGCATCTCAGATTCAGTCATTTAAAATTTAGCTCAAATCTATCGAAGCGAAAGTTTCGAGATTGCATCTTGGACAAACGGACAAAATGGAAAAACAGATTAATAGTGTTGTTTTCTCTCTAACTACTCCCTAATTATTGATGTGTTTCCTAATTTAACATCAGCTAAAGATTGAGCCCTTCCGGCCGTAAACTTGATGCGACTAAAATCAATAATGAATTGAAGTAATAATCGGATAAAAATATTAATAATTTAGAGAAAATATATTCAATTTTTATTTAGATTTCTTAGAAATGTATTGAATTCTCAAATAAATATAAAATGAGTTTTAAATAAATAAATAAAATTTAAAACAAAATTGAAGCACAAATTCCGAATAAATCCTATTGAATGGCTTTTAGCGTTATATCAATTTTGGGCTGAAATTCAAACAAATCATAGTTTAGAAAATGATATGAAAATAAAAATCTAAAAGAGCTCTAAAAGTGATGTCTATTCTCAAAAACGTTAACTTTATCTCTCATTTTAATGGATTTCAAAAAATGAATAAAAATAATTTTACAGCTGTATTGCAGTGAAGTCAACTCATTAAGGGTTTTCAAACAGATATTAAAAGTTCTTGGATTTCAATTGCCTTCAGATTCACAATTATTGTCAAAAATAATGGCAACACTACTAACTAGAAGTGCACACAATTATTATCGCAGACTATGATTATAGATCGCAACAAAAGTTTATGTCGAGAGGAGAGCAAACAGAGATATAAAGCCTTAATTGCATTCATAAAACCATTATTCAGACATTACATTAAAATATGAAAAATGTTGAAAATTATTGAAAAAATTCCTCAAATAATGAAAGGATTGCAACGAAAACATGTTTCCATCGAAAATGAGTCTAATTTGGCGTAATTTTGGCCAAAAACTCATTTTATATAATATTATATAATATTTATTTTCTAAACGATTCAAAACACAACTCAATAAAACTCAATAATAGAATAGAGTTTTGCCGAAACACACTATTTTGCAAATCAAGTGTTTTGGCTCTCAATTGTCAACAGAAATAAAAATTTATTTATCAATAGAACTGAAGTATCAGAAGAAATATCTCCGTTTCGATGAAATATAAAGTATTTCTGATATTTTATGGTTAAGCGAATCCACAAATAAGAGTTTATCTGAGAAGGAGGACACGGATGACAGTCTGCTTTTTATTGATTATGATATGATAATCAAATTTCCATTTCAATCAATATATTAGATCTCATATTCATATAAAGTACCGTCTCTTCCAACAAATTCATAAGAATATTATGAAATCTATCGACTAATTCAATAAATGGACACTTTTTATGCCAATAGTCAGAGATTGACTGTTAATTCAATTCGTTAATATTTGGCACAAGTTCTCAGTCAACCCTTAAGAGTCTATGTTTGCGTCGAAATAATAACTTATTTATAAGAAAAGCCTATTTTCAGAGACCTTATGATCAGAAGTGAAGCCGTTATGTGTCTTAACATTCATTTTCAATCGAATACTTTGGGAGAAAAACTAAAAGAGAAAATCGATTTTTTACTTCAAAACTATTGCAAACTCTTCTAAAAATTGGTTTCTCTAATGAAGAGTTTTCAACTCATTTTTATTTAAAGCTATAATCAATTAAATTGAAAATTAATAAATTATTCTAATAATCAAAAGTTAAAAGGATATCACCAAAACATTTTTTTATTGTTTACTGTCTAATAAAACTAATATAGGATTTTCCTAAATTAATAGGAATGGGATGTATTGGACTCATTCTCCCCTTTATTTCTATTATACGAATCTTAGTTTACGATTCCCTGAAGAGTAAAAATTCAGATTACGGGTGGATTTCTTTTGCACTATTTTTTATCCTTTCCCATGGGTTGTACAAATTCTGTGATAACAAAATACGGTATAAAACATCAATGCACCTGACTCTTTTATGGATAGCAAGCGAAACAGTTCACTCTTAAAAGGTGGAAGTCTACTCACAGCCCAAGAATTTGATTTAAGCCTAACATAAAATTTTAAGTTTGAAAGACTTGAATGGAGAACAGAATCCGTTGAATCCTTTTATCATTCAAAATATATTCATTCAGTCCTTTTCCTTCCCTTCCCTTCCCTTCTCTTCCCTTCTCTTCCCTTATCTTCATTTAATATATTCGCTGAACTTAATGTCAAAAGAAATTTAATCAAATGATTAATTGAAAGAAGTTCTTAAGAATTCTCAAGAATTGAAAGATATTTTCACCAATTAATGCAATATATTAATTACTGCCACACAATGAATGCTTCAGAAAAATCTGTTTCAATTCAAATAAAATTGTTTGAATAATCAAAAGAATTTTTGAAAAATAATTAATAATATGAGATAATCATTATTATCATCAGATGGTCAATCATATCAGAAAACCATCAAATTCCAATGAAATATATTATTCAAGTAAATAAATGTCAATTTGTTAGTAAATAGAATTATTTTAAACGTTAATCGTTGATTTATTTAAGATAAGCAAAGCACCGCACTATCCTTCAAACATAGTAATAAAGATTAACCGTTCAACGGATGCAATTGTGAACTGTTTTGTGCTCTCAAATGCTGTTCATTTGTTCGTATATTTATAAATAGTTAAACAATAAAAGAGTTAAATGCAATCAAATAGACTCACAATTAATGACTTGGAGTCAGCATTGGCTATGATGTCATATATTGATCCTCCGATCACTACCTAAACGTCAAACCATTTCGAAGAACAAAAAAAAAGAGATATTAGGAAAACTATAGAACGGATGATTGGATGGTAACAACGGACAGGACTCAACTGTTCTGATTGATTGTCGTTGTGTTCAATCAGGCCTTCGCTTATCGATTCCGGTTTCGATTGTATGGTATGTTTGTTAGTCTTCGATAAATTACAAGAATTATTGCTTCGATTACTTGACTTCGATTCTTTGAAAATGTTGTGTAAACTGTTTGATGGGTTTAATGTATTGACCGATTGGTTTGTCGATCGAGCTATTAGTCTCTGGTATTGTACCGCTATTTTGGCGCCAATTCTGGCATTATTTTCGATGAGTGCTATGTTTGCCTTCAGAGAACTGCCTTCACTTAATTGATTGACTCTTTCCAATACATATGGCGTCACTTCTTTGCCGACAATGCCTTTAACTCTAATGAAAAATACATTTTGTTTGCCTTAAAATTGTGTGAAAGTCATATGTTTTGTGAAATATTTAGATCTATACTATACTTAAGTTCATTGAGGGCTTCATTTATAGCTCTATTGACTGAATCACCGATCGATTGATTTGCTTCCGGAATGGGAACTGCGATCACAATTCCTGACTGAAGTCCCAATTTTTTACGCTCTAACATAACATTCGCCGCATTTTCTATAGTTTCCAAATTATTTCTTATTTGAGATCCACTTTTACGGCTGAAAAAAGCGGGAAATTCTACTTTCTCTCGATTAACTCCATTAACTTTGTCACCATTTAGGACCAAAACACAGACTCCTTGAGTTTCTAAGAATTCCAGAGTCTTTGGTATATCGAGAATCGATTTGACTCCGGCACAAATCACTGTGATTGGCGTTCGACCCAATTCAGTCAGATCTGCACTAATGTCTAGACTTTGTTCTGCCCCTCGATGTACACCACCGATGCCTCCGGTAACGAATATATCGATTCCGCAGCGGTTAGCTATTAGTGAAGTTGCACTTACTGTTGTTCCGCCCGAAGTCTTATTCGCACAGACGACTGGCAGATCAGAACGAGATATTTTGGTCAATCTTCCGGTTTGACTCTCTGTCAGAACAATAGATAATAAATAAGTATTAAACGAATTAATTTTGAATTACGAATCAAATGTCTGTCAAACTTTCAATTTCGATGAAATAATGAAATACTATCAAAACAATGTTCTTTTGGACAGACAGACAGTTATCGACTTTATTTGGCTTCTGTTTGGCCTTAGAGTTGAAGGAATGCAGGGCTGAGTCTCTAACAACAGTTTAATTTAATTCTGTTCACACGTTTAGAATCCAATCTATTTATTCATTGCTCTCAACATAAAAGAATTGAAAACTTTTGCCTTCAAATAGTTTTCTGTCTTTTGGTTTGAAACGAGTTATTCGACTAATTTGTAAGACTTTATTGATTTTTGTCGACATTTATAACAAATCAAAAGTCAGATAACTCTTCAATTTGATCAAATGGTAGCTTTATTTCAATCGATTTAATGTCTATCAATAAAATAAATGGTTAATACCTTCCGCCAGTAAATCCAACTGTTTATTACTCAGTCCGACACATATTTGTCCGTTAATTACTGCAATTGTGGCCGGAATAACACCCTCTGTGCGAACTATTTCCTCTACTTTTTGAGCACATCTGCAAAAGATAAGAGAAATATAAAAAAATATTTGAGAGAAAACTTTCACTACATTTAACTTTGAAGAACTGATTGTATCTCTATTTTCGGATTAATTTTAATTTTAATTATTTTCAACTTTTCTGAACATTAATTAAATTAGAGACACACTTAAGTGTACTCAACTTAATTGCATTTATATTCACTTCTTTTAACATTACATAAAAGCTTTCAATTAGTTCTCCAATAATAGACAAACTTAACTTAATAACGAAATATTTAATTAAAATACCATAATATAACAGTTATTATAACTTCTGATATTACTGACAATATAATAATTTAGTTCTAATTTGTTTTATGGTTCACCATCTATGAGAAATCAATGATTTGCTTTCGAATGATTCATCATATTATTGACCATCAATTAAAAGAATCTTTATAAACTCACATTTGATGTCTATTTATTCGATTTATTAATAAAATTATTGAAAATATGAATTTATCGTTAATTTCTCTCCATTAGGAATAAAGTGGGAAAAAACGAAAACTTACTGCAAATTAAAGGGATATGGCATTCCATGAGTTATTATGGTTGATTCGAGTGCAACAACAGGCATCTTCTCTTTAAGTGATGACTCGATTTCATCACTTATTTTAATATTAGATTCTTGAGTTGAATAACGAGAAAAATATTAGAAATTTTTTGTTCATTCCTTTCAGATATTAAAGGATAACAATAGACCTACCATTGAATTGAGTATAATATCGGCACAAATGCACAGAATTTAATCTATTTGTTGGCAGAATATTCTGAGTTAAAGATAATGGAAATAATGGACTGATTCTGCACTTCCTTAGGAAAATGCTTTTATGAAAATATCTTTTAGATGTGATTAACTGCAAATAAAATCTCATATTTTGCTTTCCGTTACGATTTACTGACAATAATTTCATTTTTCACAAATTCAACTAAAAAGGCATCAAATAATATACGTTATATTTGCGGTCAATTTGTTCCGCTTAATATCAAAGTTCAAAATATAATCAAAATCTTAGCTTTACTTTGATTGACAAACAATTTTGTAGAGATTGAAATTGAAGGTGAAATTCATATATATATATATATATATATATATAAGTGAAAACAATTCTTAGAAATTAATAACAGGCAAACAAACGATCAAATTATTAATAGTTTGATAAATGATTTTGTTTTTCTCTTCTCATTACCGGATATTGCAGTGAATTTAGTAAAATAAAAGACAACACATTATTAGAGAACTGTTTGCTATTAATTGAGACAATAATTGGTTGAAAGGAATAAACGGTTTTCAAAATCAAATTAAAACTAATGTTGTTTTTAAATGAAACAAATTTTCTCTCAATTTATTCAATGCTTTCATTAAATTTAAAGATAAAAGTATTTCTGTGTTTCAAATGATTATTTAGCGATCGTTGCAAACAAAGTAAAGATTTATTGTAATTAATTATCATTGATTGTCATGACTACATCCATATTATCTCTTATTTATCTTTCTATTGTAAGATAACAGACTCTATATTATAGAGTTATGATATCCTTATAGAGTATATTACTGTCCATTACTAGCAATTATAGTTGAAATCAATTCATATTTGATTTTTGATTAATTTGTTAATTAATATTAGAAATTATTGATTATTATATTCACAAATTATAATCGTTGTGACCCTATTGTGACTCTAATGTGATCCTATAATCGTGAAAATGAGTGAAAACATTCTTTTTGTTTGAGAATAGAAATGGAATCAAATTATTGATAAAATAATTGAATTTTATTTTCAAATAATTTTTGACTCAAAATATAAATGATTTGAAAAACAGAATAAAAACTGAAATTATTTTTCTTCTGAAACAATGTTTTTAGTTCTTTCGGATACGAAACCAATGGTTCCCTTTTTCGAGTGAATGCGACGGTTGGCGTCTTTCCTCTTCTCTGCGTTAACTATAAGACGTTTTTCTTTAGTGCCGTTATATATATGTTTGGGAACGTGTCTGTGTCTCATCACTCGTTTGATTTGCGGATGATTTTCATATTTTTCAATAATCTTTTTCTGGTATTCAAACGCTGAGCGCTCTCTGTGTGAGGTCGGACCTAACTTTTCAGATGCAAAGGCTTTCCATATTCTAATATCCATTTCATCAGAACTGGAGATAATATATTTGTTGTCTTGAGTCCAACGGACAGCAGTCAGTCTCTGCATTCTCTTCGTGTGATATATTTCACGACTCCTTCCGTTTTGTGCACCGAATATACGAATAGTTTTGTCATAACTTCCGCTCACAAACTCTTTTCCAGTCGGAGAGTAGTCGACATCAATAACAGCTGAGATGTGGTCCTTATGTATCTGAAGGGCTGCCCTCAGGTTTCTCATATCGAAAGTATGTAAATCGCTGTCTTCATTGGCAGCCGTGAAGACGAAGGGTTCCATTGGATTCCACGCAATATTATTTGTACGCATTTGAAGAACTACTTTACGCAAAGGCTCTGCCTTTCGAGTGTCGAACAATTGAATACTTCTATCACTGGCGGCGCCGACACACAAATCAGTCTCAATTGGATTGAATTTTATACAATTAATGGAATCGACGCCCCATTTGTATGACCGCAACGGTTGAGTCCGAGTTTCTTCCCAGAGATCAACTTTTTCGCCACAAGTTATCAAAAATGGTTTATTTCTTTGAACATCCATTCCTTGAATTACTGTCTTTGATATAACGGTATTAATCGGTTGAATAACTGGCGAATAGTCTTCCATTTGACTCAATGTTTGGTCTAAAACATCAAAACTCCACTGTTTTATGTGGGAGTCATCGCATGAGAAGAAGTACTGTCCGTGAAGTGGAACACATAAATTGCGAACAATACTATTGTGACCATTAATTGTTTGAATGCATTTCCGGTTTATTAAATTCCATATTTTGATCTCTCCATTGACAGAACCCGATAGGACTGTCGACAGTTTAGTTGGATGTTTGGCCAGAGTTTGACAAATGTCTGAGTGTCCGTCCAATGAACCGATAAATGGTTTGGCGAACATTCTGTCCATTTTGACTGAATTCAGTGCTCTTTTGTATTCGCGATTTGTCTCAAATGGATGTAAATTTGGGCTATAATTGCGTTCAACTAATCATTCAATAAATTATTAATTAATTTATAATTGATTTTAAAAATAAGATTTGAAAACCTCTGTGAATATCGTGTTTTGTTTCCCTCACGTAATCGTAGTGACTACGACTCAACATCTTCACCTTCATTCTGGTCTTAGTTGTCTTCTTCTTGTTTAAAGAGTAATAAATTAAAGAAAATATATTTTTAATTAAAATAAATTAATTTTAATCGCAATTCAAACACGTGTTTCAAATCAAAATATTAGAAGAAAACAATTCATAAACTCTGTTACGAAAATCAATTTACAATATTTGGAAAACCCTATTGAGTAGACTTGACGTGAATTTAGCGATGAATAACACAATAATTAAATGACGTTAACCTCTGAGAGGGGATAAGAGACACAATCAATAGTAAACTGAATGAGCGAAGAGTTTTGTGTAAAACAAAAAACCGATATTACGTTATTTGAGGATAAATTACTATATATTTTGCTGCAGTAATCAACTGAACTGGTTTTTAGGGCAAACTCTCAAAACGTAAATAAGAAATTTTGAGTCAAAAATAGATGCTTTGATTGCAATGTTTGACTCATTTTAATTAATTACATTATATCTAAACACAAACCAATTGATTCAATAATTAAGGCCTCAATTAAATTATTATTAATTTGTTGACATAAAACAAGTTTTAATATTTTATTTTCAGATATAAACTCAATAATTAATTAATTAATTGAGTGTTAATGAGTGAACCCGTTATTCATATGTTGTTCTATAAAAATAAGGTTTTAATGTATTGTTGACTCAAAACACCTGAATATTTGATGATATGTTAACTCAATCTATAGGTTTGTAAACATTTCTAATTTTAAATTAAAGTTTATTTAAATTAAATAATGTTTTGAATGCAAAACATTTGCATATATTTGATGATAAGAGCGTCTCTTTTCTGTGTCTTTTGTGATGATTGAACGGAACGGAAGCGTTTGAGCCTTAGAGGCATCCTTTGCTTTGAAAATTCATTTAAAGCTCTGAAACGTATAAATGGTTTTTATTTGTGATTCACATTTGGTCTTAACTCTCGATGTGAAGACATTTTGATGTATTGATATTAATTCAAAAGTTGTTATCTTTTATTATATGACTTGAATTGTATTAATTGTGGGAACAGTGGAGACGATTGACCGACACTTCTCACAGAACTGGTTCTCACAGGAAGTGCTCCCAAAGACTATTATTAGTTGTCTCTCAACTTATTGTTCTCACCATTAAATTCTAGTCTTGTCTTCACTCGAGAACTAAAGACATAAACAAAAAAATAATACTTTGTTTGGAATTTAATTTTGGTTTCAGTTTTGCTTTTATTTTCATTTCAGACTTCAGTCCAGACTTCAGACAAACCTTAGATTAAGACATTCAAAGATTTTCCAATATATCTGTTGTTTAATAACTCAATTGTGTTGAAGACAGCGAAGTAATGATGTCTTCGAT
Organism: Minunthozetes semirufus; assembly: GCA_034699985.1. Taxonomy (NCBI): domain Eukaryota; kingdom Metazoa; phylum Arthropoda; class Arachnida; order Sarcoptiformes; family Punctoribatidae; genus Minunthozetes; species Minunthozetes semirufus. The sequence continues at coordinate 18,173 of JAQIXD010000454.1, forward strand.
GACAGTAACAATGAGAAGCGGATCTACCAATTCGTCGACAAGTAATCCGTTCTCTTCGGGTTTCAATTTAAGTGATTTGACGCCTGAAGAACAGCAACTCTTAAATGAGATCAGACGAAGAAAGGCTGAACTTATGTCAGAAATTCAACAGTTGAAGGATGAGATCTCGTGTGTGACTCAAGAGATGTCCAAATTAGAGGTAAACGACGAGATAAAAGTGAACACAAAAGCCAAACAGTTGTCAATCGGAAAAAAGAGGTTTAATATGGACCCCAAGAAAGGCATCGAATACCTCATTAACAATGGATTGGTTAACAATACTCCTGAAGAAGTGGCACAATTCCTAATGAAAGGGGAGGGACTCAATAAGACAACAATTGGTGTTTATTTGGGGGAAAAGATTGACTTCAATTTGAAAGTTTTGGACGCTTTCGTCGAATTACATGATTTTACGAATTTAATTCTGGTTCAGGCCTTACGTCAGTTCTTGTGGTCGTTCCGATTGCCGGGAGAGGCCCAGAAGATCGACAGAATGATGGAAAAGTTTGCCGCACGTTATTGTCAACAAAATCCCGGTGTCTTCAGTAATACCGACACCTGTTATGTCCTGAGTTTCTCCATAATTATGCTGAACACAGCTCTTCATAACCCGTCTGTTAAAGACAGACCAACTGTTGAAAAGTTCGTTACAATGAACAGAGGAATTAATAATGGAGGGGATCTGCCCAAAGAATTATTGCAGTCTCTCTATGAGAGCATAAAACAGGAACCGTTTAAAATACCTGAAGACGACGGCAATGATCTGATGCACACTTTCTTCAATCCAGACAGAGAGGGCTGGCTTTGGAAACAGGGCGGCCGATACAAGAGCTGGAAAAGGAGATGGTTTATACTAAATGACAAATGTTTATACTATTTCGAGTACACCACAGATAAGGAGCCCCGGGGTATCATTCCCTTAGAAAATGTTCAAATCAGAGAATGCAACGAAAGGACTTCCAAACCCTATTGTTTTGAACTATTTTCAGCGTCCGGTCCCTCAGATTTCATTAAAGCCTGTAAGACAGACGCCGACGGAAAGGTTATCGAAGGCCGGCATACAGTCTATCGCATGTCTGCGGCGACGGCTGAAGAAAAGGATGAATGGGTTAAAGGCATAAAAACCAGTATTAGTCACAACCCATTCTACGATATGTTGGCCGCCCGTAAGAAGAAAGCTCAGCACCACTGATACCACCACTAAGTCATCACTTAATTGAATACTAAATATATTATATAATTAATTATTATTTTTATCGAACGAAACAAATGTTTAATATTTACTTCTTTTCAGTCTTTGAGACACATTTTAAGAGACAATCCTTTTATTTATTTCTATTTTTAATGCTTTTAATAATTAATTATATATTTCTTACTCTTATTTAATGCAAAGAATTCTGTATAGAATTTGTGACAAAACTTTTCATTTGTTTTTTCAAAATGATTGGACTAACCATTGATTTATTCACATATTTGTTATGAAATCCAATTTATTATTCAATTTATAGATTCGTTTAGTTTTAAAATATTTAATTCGATATTAGAATCGATTTATAACTCATTCTGGAGTACAACACAAGAATCGATTAGTTTTGATGCGAAATCGATGGCATAATTTCTGGTCATAACTAACAACTATTCCTAAGACTAAATTCGAATTACTGTCTGATCTTCAGATTAAATACTTATTTACATTAATTTTGAACTGTTTTTCGCATAAAAATGTATTTCTTTGTTCTGTGCCTTCAATACATTCAATACATTCAATATATTCGATACATAATTAAAATCAATTTATTTCTTAATTAATTAGAAATTTGTTTAAAACTAAAGTGAAGTTCAAATAAATACTGAGCGCAGCTTTAATAGGCTCTAATAGCGGGCGGAACTGTATTACACTCTTGATCTAGTGTTTCGTCGATCACAGGTCTATACCAGAGCTTTACTTTTCCATTTGTTTCAACGATAGAGAGGGTGTGTTTACGCCAGTGTTGTTCAACCGGTTTCTTTTGCTGACCGTCTAATGGTTTTGAGTAATCGTATTCATCGACTCTATCTTTGAAGTCTTCCCTGGCGTGAGCGCCGCGACTCTCTTTACGTGCTTCCGCCCCATATATTGTACTCAAAGCGTTAAGCATAAGGTTCTGGAGCTCTAATGTTTCGATTAAGTCTGAGTTCCAAATGAGTCCCCTATCCTTCACCTGAAATGTTCACAAAAATAACAGATAATTATGAGAATGTATTTCATAATTGACTTAAAAATAGGAAATTCCAACAATAGGTTAAAAAATGGGTTATTCCTCAAACAATTCCTCATATTATTCTCCAAAATATTTTTTTCCGTCAAATAAAAGGAAAATATAAAAGAACTCACTTTGAGATCAGCCATTCCTTCGAAACACTCGTCAATCTTCTTACAGCCCTCTTTGAGAGTATCACCTGTCCTGAAGACAGCTGCGTGTCCCTGCATATACCTCTGCATTCTTAGTCTAAGATCTGCTGTTGTGGTCGACCCATCGGCGTGTCTTAGTTTATCGAGATTAGCGACAGACGCCTCTCCAGAAGTAGGTTTCAGTTCTGGTATCGATTCTCCCGGTTTATTGGTGTTAGCGATAGTGTGAGCACAGGCGCGACCGAACACAACTAAATCAAGCAATGAATTTGCACCCAATCTGTTGGCGCCGTGAACTGAAGCACAGGCGGATTCTCCGGCAGCATATAATCCGGGAACGACAATATCACCCGTCTTTTCATCGTATGTAATGACCTGTCCCTTGAAATTTGTTGGAATTCCTCCCATATTGTAGTGAACTGTTGGTAATACAGGAATTGGTTCTCGGGTGACATCAACGCCGGCAAAAATCATAGCCGTTTCAGAAATTCCGGGCAAACGAGTGGCCAACTGTTCCGCTGGTAAGTGATGTAACTGAAGATAAACGTGATCTTTAAGAGGACCACATCCCCGGCCCTCTCGTATTTCGATAGTCATAGAACGGGAGACGACATCTCTTGAGGCCAAGTCTTTAGCGACGGGCGCATACCTCTCCATAAAGCGTTCGCCTTCACTATTAATAAGAAATCCTCCCTCTCCTCTACAGCCCTCAGTTATGAGACATCCGGCGCCATAAATACCAGTCGGATGGAACTGAACGAACTCTAAATCTTGATTTGGAAGTCCTGCTCGAGTAACCATAGCTGTTCCATCACCTGTGCAGGTGTGGGCTGAAGTACAAGAGAAGTAAGCTCTACCATAGCCTCCGGTCGCCAGAACTGTATTCTTTGCTCTAAACCGGTGTAGAGTTCCGTCTTCGAGATTAATGGCAATCACTCCAACACATTCTCCTCTTTCCATAAGTAAGTCGAGTGCAAAGTATTCGATGAAGTATTTGCAGTCATATCTCAAAGACTGACCATAAAGAGTATGAAGTAGCGAATGACCAGTTCTATCGGCGACACAACAACATCTGTGTGCCTGACCTCCTTTCCCGAAGTTATAGGACTGTCCACCAAAAGCTCTTTGATATATCTTTCCGTCCTGTGTTCGACTGAAAGGCATTCCATAGTTTTCTAATTCAACGACAGCTTTTGGGGCCTCCCGTGTCATGTAGTGAATAGCGTCCTGATCTCCCAACCAATCGGATCCTTTGACTGTATCATACATATGCCACTTCCAGTCGTCCGGTTCCATATTGCCGAGAGCGGCATTGATGCCTCCCTGTGCAGCTACCGTATGAGATCGGGTCGGAAAAAGCTTAGTAATGACTGCAGTCTTGAACCCTTCTTCTACTAAACCGAATGCTGCCCGAAGACCAGCACCGCCGGCGCCGACCACTACTGCATCAAATGTATGGTCGACAACAGGATAGTCGCGTGAGATCTGATCAAAATATCACTAATTAGTTCCAATATTTTGAGATTTCATTTTAAATAACAGATTGTTTATCTGATCATCAAATTCAAAGCATAGAAATTCTGTTAAATATCTTCAAAATATAAGACAATTAAAACAATTGTCGATTATATGCAAACAAAATAGTGGTTTAGATTTCAAAAATTAATGAAAAACAAGAAAAAAAATACTGACTTTATTAACCGATTGATTACCAGAATTTGTTTGTTTGCCATCAATAGTGAAATGAAATTTCTTGGCGTTAATACTGAAAACTTTATTCAATTCTTTATTAATTTTATTAATTAATAAACATTTTGTATAATTTGCTGCTTTTGTTAACAACATATTAATATTGTCTTAATTTCAAAGCAATTAAAATCCGGTGAAAGTGTTATACAAACAATAATTTGATGGAAACAATCAAAGATAATACTGGAGTCGAGTGAAAATGCAATCACTGTTGAAGTCCTAATCGCGTTATAATTACTTTTATTTTATATCTATTTATTGAATAAGTGTTTCATATTTAACGATAAACTCTTCTATAGTTTAGTCAAAGCCTTTCGAATATCATTGACTGTGAACTTAAGTCATTCAAAAATAACATAACATTACATATAAACCAATATTTATCTGATTTTATTAATAAAAATTCATTAATTCTTATCTTATTTTAATTATTAAATAATTTATGCAATTTTTCCGAAAATAATCTACAAATCTATTATTAGTTAATTTCCATTCAATTCAGTAGAGTATTAGACACCATCTCAAAAGATAAGAATAACGTAAACAACTTTATACAAAATTCTTAAGAATTAAGTGATGTAATGCTTCTTGAAGTTCTTGTTTTAGAAAATTCGTTTACGAAAATCACTTTATTTTAGACTTTATTCATATTTTAAATAATTTATAGACTCTATTCAATTGAGAAACTCTAATTAGAGTTTTATAAAAGTGATATAAGGGTTAATCGTTGATACACTAGACTTATTGCTACAATTCTATAAATTTAATTTAATAGTCCAAATGATTTAACAGAGTTTTGTCATATATTGAGGAATGCCCTTTGATTGCAGCAACACTATGAGTCTCACAGACAGTCAATAGAATAATTGGTTGGAATTCTAAATAAAAGTCAGCCTATGATTAGAGTTATTTGGAAGGATATACTTAAAAGAGCAGTCACTAAGTCTACTGATAAAAAAAAATGTGATAAGAGATGGCATAATGACAGAGAGGGTCATTTAATAGATCAAAGTGTAATAAATATCTCAATATCTCTAAGTGTAACCGTAAACAAACAAAATTATTTACTGAACTCTAAGACTTGTTTATAGTAAACAAAATTCAATTCAAAGATTATATTCTAAGAATTGAAACAATTTATGTCTAAAATAATCAAATTTTTATTTAAATATAATTAAAATATTCAATAAATTGATTGTCATTTATTTCGTTGATCTTAAAACTTGTGATCAAAAGTTTGTGAAACAATTTTTTACAAAAAGTCATAAATAATTACAAATTAAAGTAAAACCGATTAATAATATAATAATAAGTTTTACATCAGATCTGAAATATTATACAATAATTAATTACATTTGAAATGATTGTCAAAAAAGGATAAAAATTGTCACTAAAATGGAAAATAAATTACAAAACAATGATTTTATGACAATTTGTGGCACTTTTTTAAATTAGAATAAATTATTACTAAAAACTAATGATTTGTAAAATCACTCGAAATATAAGTAGATTTGAACTAAAAGTTGAAACAATTGGAACTCGTTTTCCCTTCAGTTATGGAATAGACTAACGATTTGTTGATAAAAATGCTGTCTTTTGAGCCATTTGTTAATCAAATGATAAAAACATTGAATCAAATTTACATTTAAAAGAAAGACTAGTTTTGGGATCAAATCAATCGATTATTTGTTAAACATCTGTAGTCACAGACAACATGTCGTTCACAGAATAGGACTTAATTGGGGTAAATGTGGTCCACTTTTCTGAAGCTTTAGAACCAGAATCCTGTCTTTTGACCCTCCGTTTGGCACTGATGTGATCCATACTCAACCCTTTATAGAGATGTGACTTCCCTTTTGGTCGACCACTACTGTGTGACGAAAAGAGTGGCGACAAAACAGGATTCTCTTCGCAATCTATGTTATCATCCATAGCTTCTCCGCTACCGTCACGTCTGGCGCTTTCACCCGTCCCGCTATCCTTAGCACTGGAACCGGAATTCATAGAAAGAGTTTCGTCTGACGTTATTTGTAAGAACACATTAGAAGTCAAGTCTTTATCGATGATATTCCGATGCTTTGAAGACAAGACTCGTACCGAATCAAACTGACCGCTGTCTGTGTCGTCATCGGTGTTGGTATGACTGTAGTCGTCGTTGCGTTTTCGGGTGTGATATATGATTATAACCCAAATAAATGAAGTGAAGACAATACACACAAACACTGCGATCACAATAATGCCAATAGTTTTGCCCTCTTCTGAGAACAGGGACTGTAATGAAAAGCTTTCCTCAACAAAGTTGTGGTCAATTGGAGTATTGGATCCGATTATATCTAAATAAGTCGAGTCTTTGGCTGTTCCTAAGATATTGGACATAAGACAGGAATATTCGCCCTCATCTTCAGTCGTTGTCTTTACAATAATCAACAATTGATTGTCTGCAGTAAAAAAGTGTCGTTCAGTTGCAATGATAGGACCGCCATCTTTGGTCCACTGAAGGCTTGGTTTAGGACTTCCAGATGCCATACATTCAATAACTGCTGTCTCTCCAGCGACAGCTTCTTTGTCGGTCATTGGCTTAACAAAAGTAGGAACTTCTAAAACATTTAGATAAGCGCTGGCAGTGTGAGCACCGGCATCATTGGTAGCGGTACAGGTGTAGAGACCCATATCCGATACCTTGACTTCAACAATAAAGAAGACGTCGTCGGCTGGCATTACATGCATTCGACGTTCCATCGCTGCCGGAAAGTTGTCGCCCCCGTCTTTTTGCCACGAAATCTCAGGAAAAGGCTGTCCTTTGGCCGCACATTCCAAACGAGCAGTATTTCCGACTTTAACCGTCACATTTGATGGAGTTTTTGTGAAGACAGGCATTACGTGAACATTAATCTTAACTTTATTTGTATAAACGGTTCCGAAATTATTTGATGCGATGCACTGATACCGTCCCTCATCTTCGTCTTCTATGTGCGTCAAATGCAAATTTCCGGTGTATTCCGTGATATTTCCGTTTCGGAGATTAGCCAAAGTCGACAAAAATATATTTCCATTCGAAACGTTCATAATTTGATTGTCTTTACGCCATTGGAATTGCATTTGAGTCGGACTACTGGATGAAGCCCTACATCGAAGTGTCATATTATCACCCTTTAGAGCTGTCAGAGGTTTATCACCGAATTGTTTAAAGTCATCGATTAAATATGGTTTCAAATAGTCCTGACAAATGAACTCTTCAGGATTGGCCACAAGAAGTGACTGATTGGCGATCCGTTGGGGATGTTTGCACTTCGCCTCAATTGTATTCAAATATTTAGGATTTGTTTGCTTAAGAAGTAGTGGCAGCCATTTGAGGGTACAGTCGCACAAAAGATCAGTTGTGTTGAGACGCAATTCTTGTAAATTTTGGAACCATTGGAAAGACTGGTCTTGTATTGAAGCGATCGGATTGTCATTCAAATCAAGAATTTCCAGATTTGAGAGACCACTGAATGTCCGCTTAGATATTGATTTTATAAAATTGAAAGAAAGGCCTAAACTCTTGAGTTGATCTAAGCCTACGAAAGAACCGCTCGAGTCTTCAATAGTCCACGAAATCTGATTGTGATTTATCTGCAAATCAAGTAATGAAGACAACGAACGGAAGGCCGAGTCATCGATAAATGAGATGCGATTATAATCGAGAGTCAAATATTGCAAAGAATGCAATCGACTCAATGTTTCTTTGCTTATGGAGTGGATCCGATTGTGAGACAAATCTAATTCCCATAATTTACTTGAGAACTCCCACCCGTCGCCATCGATGTCTTCTATATGATTGTGGCTCAGAATTAGTTGATTTAATGACGTCAAACCATAGAGCCATCCCTTTCTAATTGAAGTCAAATTATTGTGATCTAAGTGTAAGAACTCAATGCGATTCAGTCCCCAAAAGGTACCGTCGAAGAGGTTTGTCAACTGATTCTTCCTCAGCTTCAATGTCTGTAAATTTTCTAATCCATGAAATACGAGGCCTTCCAATGACTCCAAACGATTTCGACTTAAGTCTAACTCTTTAAGAGCCGTTAATTTTTTGAATAACTCTTTGGGTATGGAAGAGATCCTGTTCTTAGAGAGACGTAAAACTTCTAATTGAGTCAAATTGTCGAATGAGTTCTTCTCTATATTCGCGATACGATTATTACTCAAATTAATTGAACTCAAATGAGAGGATCTGTTTGTGAAGAAAGTGTTGGGAACTGTTGTCA
>JAQIXD010000455.1:0-26576 GCA_034699985.1 Minunthozetes semirufus
TATTTCAAACTTATTTTTCACCCTGCTCATTTTTCTCATTTTATATCAACCTAATTTTAGCTTGATCATGCATCCTTCAATCTTCATTATTCATTGAGAGAATATAATTACAATTGTAGAATAAATTTTGATCTTCCGACAACTTCTTTAGATATATTTATGACAAAGAAGTTAAACAAAAATGAGTTTTTAAGTTTAAATCAAATACATTTTGATTCAATCGATATATTTATTGAAAATAAAAGATAATATATTATCCCTAATGTTATCTATACATCAATTATTATTATGATCTATACTTATGGGCGAACTATATCCTGATGAAACTTATTGGAAATAACGTTAGTTCTAAGAAAACATTCTTTTGTCACAACTAATGATATCACTAATTGATTACAATAAACTTCTAATATATTCAAAGCCTGTCTTTTGTTTTTCAGTCGATTACAAGTATTTCTACTGAAAAAAAGCATTTGTTTCGTCAAAAGATTGCTTTTATTCAGAAGTATTAGTTTCGGTTCAAAAGAAGTTTTGGTTTCATTAGCCGTTGAGTGGCTTCAAAAGGCAGTCCAATGGATCTCATAATAAGACATTTTTTACTGGACTGAGGAGTTGTTAATAAAAACAAAGCAAAACAATCGAAGTGATGATCAAAGAGTGAAGATTTATGATAGTGTCGTCCAAATCAAAATAGATTTCTATTCCAGTCATAGACTGTCCGAAAAGCGGCCATTCATTTGATATTAGAGGGAATAAAACGAAAATATATGTTCAGATCGTTTGACTCCACTGTTATCGCAGTTTCAAAGTCAGCCTAAAGTGCTTTTGTCGGCCATTATTTCACTTAAATTTTGCATTTGAAAGCATTTTTGAAAATTTGTATTCAGACCACTGAACATAGATTTGAGTACATTTACTGATAACATAATTGACAATAATTTCTATTCGTTTGATAACATTATTCATTCCTTTTGTATTTATAGCTCAATCAATATTATTTTAAGACATTTTGTTGAAATTTTTGGTTTTAACTATCAATTAGAGCCTTATTATGCCATTCTCTCATAATTATCCATTTTGCAAGACCATTCTTTCTTGCAATATTACAAACAGAATAATTATTAAAAGTAATTATATTTTCTGTATTTTATATTTTAATCAAATTTAACACAAAACAAACAATATTTACATTTTAACAAAATTAAAGAGCTTTTCATAATAAGAAGTGACAAAGTTATTGTCAAATATCAACTTATTATTATTATTATTATTAAATCTTTACAAAAGGATAAGCACTGGGAGGGAAAGTTAAGGATAAGGAAATAATGATTGTTGAGTTCAAAATTTTTTATTACTTTTCAAAGCTTAAATTCTTTATATCTCAGTATAAATACGTTTTTTGACTCTCAATCAGTTTATATGGTTTTTACCGCATTTTTGACCAATACTTCAATCCAATAGAAAAATCGTTTTTTAAGAAAACGATCGAAAATTTTCTTTGAATCCAAATTTCTCTTTTTTTTCGACAATTGAAAGCTTTTTTTGAAGTTTTTTTTATGAATAATATTCAAAATCCAAATGACTTTTAATAAACTGTTATAAGATTTTTGTAATCAAAAGTATTTCAATCGCTTTAATGAAAAATTTGTAATAAAACAAGCTATAGGTAACTAGAAATATCATTTGCCCTTTAAAATCAAAAATTGATTTAAAACTACTTAATTCAAAAAAATTGGAAGAATTGTTGACCACATCTTCACTTAGGATTAATGTTTACCAGCGATTGAAATGATGGGATTCTCTGTGAAATAGAGTTTATTTTTGAATATTAATTAATTAATGAAATATAAGTTACACAAAAACCGAGAAAAACTTTTGCCAAGATTTTGAAGAAATTGTTTAATATTGAAGCCTCAGTACTAAGATGTTATGAAAATAAACAAATATTGGCATAATTTTGAACTTATCTCTTTTGCAAACAACTTCTTCTTACAAAACAGCTCCAGGACTGGGGAAACACACTAAACACTTAGTTTAAGATCACACAAAAGTCTCCCACTTTTTATGTAATATTCATTTTGTTGTTCCAAACATCGATTGAAGTTAACATTCATTATAATGACTCAAAAAAAATCTTAAATTTCAAAAAAGGATCGATTTTTGTGACGAAAAATATTTTGTTAAAAAAAGTTTAATTATTGTCTCATTATTCGCGAGACTATCCATTCTCATACATTGATGGCTATTGGCCTAAAAATAACTTGACTTAACTTATCACTTGGAGCTTAGCTCGGCTTTTGATGCTAATACTTGTGAATAAAATATGACCAAATATATCTCAAATATATTTCAATCTAAACTTTATTCAACATTTTTATTTTATTTTTATATTTTTGAGAAACACTTCGCATAAATCCAAACTTGAATTTATGACAAAAATGAAAGTGTTTTTACAGTAATTCTTCAATAATTTTACTGAAGTATAGAATAAAATGCAAAAAATAATGTGAAAGTTGTGTTTTCTCATTAATTTTTGAAGGTATTGACATTTTAGTGAAACCTATCCTTAGAGTTTCGAGATTTCGGCAAAAGATTACTCCAATTAATAATCCAAAATCTTATTGCTTTCTGTATTAGTTATTCTCGAATCAAAGTTATATCATCTATTGATTAATTCACTAATCAAGGAAGAGGTCAGACATACAAAGGAAATAAACAAAAGTATTTTTATGCCTTAAATACAATTTTTTATGAGTGATGTAAGAAATAATGCGAAACTTCATTCAAGAAGAAAATGAAATGTAAGTCCATTGGAAATACTTTGGAAATACTTTCGATTCCTGGAATTCAATTTATTCTCAATATTTACAGAAGATTTAATAAATGACAAAATGTATTAAACAGACTCTTAAAATAGCTACTATTCAATTGAAATTTGATTCTTACAAGAATTGAATTTCTTGTATAAAGTTTTACATTCATTTATTTCAAAGAAAAATTCCGGAATAACTATTGAGAATTCACTTTAACAAGGTTATAATATAAGGTTAACCGAATACACGATTTGATTTTTTTGTTTGATATTGAATAGAAATTATGGAAAACTACAATGGTTATTATAATGCAATCATATTATTATTTAATGAGGTTGTGATCGTCTGATCCGCTAATTATATGAATCACTTTGAATGGCATTGATTTTTCATAAATCATTATTTAGTTTTACGGAAATTAATATCGATTTTTGGATAAAACTCATTACCGGTTAAATAGTTTGAAAAAAATATGCATTAAGTCATTCGCTTCAATACATACCCGAACACTGTTTTACAACTTTAACGATGTTTTGAGATTTTTTTCGTCCTTTTAATGATTTTTGGATAAAATTCAAAGAATAGACGAAAATAAGAAAAAATCTTAAATAATTTTTCGGAAAAATTCTATTAAATTCGGATTTTTTGTCGTTTTTTGTTAAATAATAGAATATTATAAAATTCAATGATATTTCCAAACTATTATAGAGAAAATTCTGCCGGATATTGAAAACTTAACTTACAATAAATGTTTATTTTTGAAATTTCCTTTCAAAATAGAGTTTAACCTAAATTTTAAAAACATAAGACAAAATAATATTAGAATTAATATTATAACTATGGAGTATCTTGGTACCCCATTTACATCCCCATGTAATTTAGAAATTATCTATTAATATTCAATTAATACAATAAGCAAGGTATATAAAGTAAATATAGAGATGTAACTATGGTAAAACTTATATACAGTGAATTACCGTTAAAATGAACCACGGTTACTATGAACCAACCCTTTCTATGAACAAAATATGAATGCCCAGAATGTTTCAATAGGAAGTTTTGTTAACCTATTCTGTAAACTAACCGCTTATGTGAACCTTTTTGTTGTCCCCGACCCGGTTCATCATAACGGTAAATCACTGTAGTTTAAATTATTTATCCTCCTTATGGTATTGAGACATTTCTTCTTCATTAAGGACTTAGTCCGCGGTTTTAACTAATTATTTTAGTGATAATGGTATCCAAAATGAGATTTAATTTAATAAATAAATGAAATACATTTCGAAACACATTTTAGGCAAAAATTGTTTCAATTTTTAATATGAAAAGGAATGCAATTAATTGACTGAAAACACTTTTATTAATAGAAACGCATTTAAAATAACTATTTTTCATAACATTTAGTAAATCATTAAATATTTTAAAAGTCAGAAACGGAGTAATTTTTGATATATTTAGCGCTCAGTTTAACTTATTACTGAGCGCATAGTTATCCTAATTGACAGACAGACGTATAATTATATCACTTAAAGAGTTGCGAAATCCGAGTATAGATATGTAGTCATCCCTTAATGGTCACAATGTATAGGATTTTATGGTTCATAAGTTTTGACAAATCATATAATGTTTAGTAAATCAAATCAAAGAATATTATATGCTTTACATTCAAGGGTTACCAAAAATGGAGTATATTTCTCATTGATATTCCACAATAATATCACTCATCTTATGATTTGATTTTGAAGATTCAATTTTCAACTACTGTCCACTTTTTCTCTATGATTTGACATTATATGATTGAGGTATAAACGCACTTTGGGTTAAACCATAATTATATTTTTGGCTCCCATTCCATTAGTTTGAGCCAAAGATGTCTTCATATAATCTAATATTAGATGAATTGAGCCAAAGGTGTATGGCTTTTACTCAATCAGTTGGTGAATGTAATGAAATTGTCTTCTCTTCATAATATTATTTGCGAACAAAAGATTAAACAATTATTTTAATATAATTCAGGAACTCTTTGCTGCAGTTCTTTGAATTTTTCTTTATATTCTGACATAATTACTGTTTTATTATACTCTTAGATATCTGCCATTAAGTCCTGAAAATCTCTGAAATCTTTTATGATTCTAATTAAATGCTTTTATGACTTCCTTTAGGTCTTAAGACTCGTATCTTATTTAAGACTAACTCTGCATATATTCGTTGGAATCTTAATCATTAGTCAATCATTTCTTGACTTCAAATACGAAAATAACACAAATTTGAAGATTCGTTGATTGAAAAAATGTATTTCAATTCAATAACACATTCCTTACAAAACGTATTCATAATTGTATTCATAAATGGTTTGAAACAGAATTCATTTGAAGCGGTTCTTCAAATAAGAATTCAGTTTTTCTTAGAAAAGGAAGAATTTTGATTAAGAAGAATTAATATCTGATGGGATAGTCTTCTCTAGTCTAAGACGCATTTTTTCATTGAGAATAAAATGTAGTGAACTTTGATTTGCAATTTTGTTGAGCAAATCATTTAAATGTTAGCCTTTTGAGGGTATGTTATGTTCTGTTCAGTTCTGGTGTTATATTATTATGGATTCAATTCACGGGTTAAACACTAGAACTAAGTGAAAGCCGAAGAGAAAACAAAGCGAAAGGAAAACATGTATTTTTTTCGCTCATTCATCACTACTGTCAGCGCCTAAACACAAATAAGACGCAATCAAAGCTAACTTCTCGCAAATAGCACAAGAAATTGCAATATAGATGTGTCGGCCCTCTTCTACAAATAATTTTGTCTCATCTCCGGGAATGGATTCAATCAAAATATTGTCTTCTTATCTATTAGAAGGCTGTCCTATTGGCAGAGCTATTCGTTTTTAATTTACTGGTTCTAAATATAAGAATTAAATGTATCTAAAAATAAATGCATCGCTTTTATGAGATCACTCTTTTGTTGAGGTTTTCGCCTAAAAAACGTTTTTCTCAATCAATGACCAGAAAAACAAAGAGAATTACGTCAGGAATCGGGCGTCAAATCAATCAAAGATTGCTTTTCAACCACTTTGTTGTCAACACAAAAGTAATTTCAAATCATTCAAAATCGTTGCAAAACATTAAAAAGCAATTCATCTTATTTTGTGAAACGGATTCACAAATTATATAAATAATTCGTTGCATTCTTTTCCTCTTTTTATTTTATTTTTTTATAAATTAAAGGAATATCCAATTTATTCGCCTTTTTTGACGCAAAATACAATCGATTGGAATATAAACCAAATATTATGAAAGTAATGTCTAAAACATATCAATCTTTAAGATCCTATCATTGGTTTGAACCGCTTTTTAGATGAATTTTCATTACTTGAGGCAAGAATGGAGTAATTCCTCTAATAACTTGCTATAAGTCCAATGAATTCCTAACTATTCAATAGATATTTTTTTTCAAAGTCAGAATACAATAGAAAAGTTGACAAAAAAGTCATTTCACGCAAAAAATATGACATATTGAAGAAAATCAATATTTTATTTATTAAAGTATAAATTGAATTTGATATTCATGTCAATTATCAATCAATAATTGAGACATCAAGCAAATGCATTTATATTTGAATAAAGTTCTCAAAGTTAAAGACAATTATTTGATGGTCTTTTATCTCAGGCATAGTTGTGATTAAACACACTGTTCTACCAAAACTTCTCAAATCAGTAGACATCGTATTATTATTTTTTTCCTAATACTTGATTAATTAGAGTATTTGTTAGTGGTAGTGGTAATGGAAAAAGTCACAACAATCTCCTCGAACAGTGTTTTTGAAAAATTTTCAATTCTCTCTCTCGAAAGGAATTTGAAGTAGTCTTGAGTTTCACTTTCTGATAGATGATTCCATTTGGGAATTTTGCTGAGAATGTAATTTTAATCTTTCAAAGTAAATAATTTATATAAGAGTTGACAAATAAATTGAATTTTGTTTTTCATTCGCCATTAAAAAGTTATAATCAATTTCTGGTCTAAGAATAAGAATAAAATGAGTTTAAGAAAAATATATTCTATCGAAAACTAATTCGAAAATTTTTGCCTTTTTTCAGGAATTGATTTATTAAATCAATAGTTTTTTAATCGAGTTTTTCGACCAAAATGTTCCGTAAAATTCAAAATATGTGCGAAAAATGGATTTATTTTTTGTGAAAATATTTGACTTGAATTCAAATGAATGATATTATTCTCATTTTTGCTGAAGAACTCGTCTGTGAAAAAGTTTACAAATATTTGAATAATGCGATCAATAATCAGAAAAGTTTATAAGTTATAACTTATAAGTGACTCACAAGTTATCCGAAGACATTTTTCGGTCATTTATCAACTTTTTTCTTCAGATATTCGTTGAGATGGCAGAAGATATGGCAGATTTTTCTATTATTTTAAAAGTATTGCACTTATAGTACAAAATACTTGTCATTCCTGTCATTCTTTACCAGAATATTGTGTGATATTAAGGCTTCCCGTGAATAATGAAAAATTCAATTCTAATCCGATTTATTTCTAATAATAATTTTAAACGAAATTTTCCACAAAAGGCGTGAATTTGTCAAAAAGGATCAAATTTATTGAATATTAGAGTATTGTGTCATTTGTTTAATTTATACGCAATTCTGTAATTCTATTAAATTAAACATAACTTTTCATTTCTTATTTTTCTCAAATGGTTTCAAACAAATAAAAAAAAGATAAAAGATTTTCATTAAAAATCAGACACGTTTCATATTGGTCTAGCACATTTTGAATTTGGCCTAGACTTCAATTATCACTTTGAAAGATCAAATTCGAAGATTTATGTCCTCAATGTTCTCGAGTTTGTTCTCAAAAGACTTTTAAATCCAATTCAGAAGAGGGAAAAAAGAAAACAATTTTATTATTTCTTTGAATTAAGAGTCTTGTGTCAGATATACCGACAAATTTTAATAAAATTTCTAAGAAAATAATCGTAAATATTTGATTCAGTCGAGTCAAACATGTACCATGCTCACTTTTATACATTGATATTGATCAATATCTGAGAAATAATTCTTTTGTTTAAAAACACATATTTTAGTTTCGGAAAACTTCAGTAAATATTTTATTGTCTAAAAATTCGGTAAAATATCTAAAATGCGTTCAATAATTGATTTGAACAAAGAATGTCAAATAAATTGCTTTCTTTTGAAATGAAATGAAGAGCCGAACGAATATACATACATAGACAAAACATTTGAAACTGGTACAAAAGTTGATCACTCTAATTTCACTTCTCATTTCTCATTTTTACCAGTTAAAATTAAAGTGACCAGTATTAAAAAGGATCGAAAAGGTTTCATATGAATTGTCTGCCGCTGTATTTGAAAATTGATCGGAGAATAGAAAAAATGTTTAGTTCTCAACAAAAATCAAATCAAATCTCGAAATATTAAAACACATTTTGAATGTTATAAACTCTCTCTAAAAATAAAGTTAAGAAAATATTTAAAAAAAAAGCAAAATATAATACTCTTTGAATCAATAAAGCTCTAGATTTCAGACTAAATATTATTTTTAGATTACATTTGAATGTTATTTCTCATATTTTCCTACAGAACTTATTACATTACATGAGAGTAATCACTATAATTACCATGTTCATAATGGTTCATAATAGTTATTTCCTCTAATCTATCACTTCAAACAGAATTAAGAGTTTTAAATATGTTTCAGACAAATATCAGATCTAAATGTTTGAGAATTTATGTTTTCAGTGTTTTTGAAGTGTTTTTAAAACATAATTCAAATCAAGTCTTTAATTATAAATTTTTTGATAAACTAAGGGATAGAGTGATCACTAAAAAATGATTCCGAGCAATAAGTTGAACAAATATAATACTTGAGTTTCAAAAGTGTTTTCATTTGAAGTATACGTTTGAGAATCAATAATAGATGAGATGTAAAGTCAATTCTTATCCAACAATTCCTTTGACAACAAATTTCCCGATCAAATGATTTTGAGAATTCATCCGAGAATTCATTTGAAAGGGATCTCTCAAAGGGTATTATAGCAACATTTTCTAAATAGAAGACAACCATGCTCAAAATTTGATTGATGACAGCGAATTGTGGAAAAATCAGAGAAATGTGTTATTCCTCCCATACTCCACATCACTGATGATTAAAAAAACTGAATTTGTATTCGAAAACAAATCTGAAAATGGAGTAAATGTTTATTTAAGTCCCACTTTGCTTAAGGTAATAACTTTTAATATCCTCTCCTCTATTACTCCTGATTTTTCACTCAATTAATGCAAACATTTCTCTAATTTTTTGATGTTATAAACGATTTGATTTGATTTTAGATTAAAAATTACACAATTTATTACAAAAATCTTGTTATTAATCGATTGCTTAATAAAAATGAACTTTGAATTATTCAAAAATTACTTCATTGGGATTAATTTGGATATTTTGATAAATATGACAGATGAGGACAACCAGGCTTATGCTTCACTCACTCTAATGATAAAATGTTAAAAGAAATGGTAAGTGTTTTTCATTAAAGTCTTGTGTTTATTCCACAAATATTTAAATACAATGTTTTTGTGCTTTACTTTTGAATCTAAATATGAAAGATGTCTTTCATTGGAATGGATTTCAAAATATATTTCTTTAAAATTTGTGAAATAAAATGATCTTTAAATGCAATGAAAATATTTTTGCCTGAAATCGAAAAAATAATGGATTTCTGGAAGACGTCTGAAAAGTCATTTATAGCAACAAATCTGAATCTATGGCTTAAACTTCAGAATCGATAGTTTGTTTGATTCAGTCATTGAAAGTGTCATACAATGGATCACAAGAATAAATCCAATATCAAATCGATCGCATCATTCAAATGGTTGTGCGATTCAATAGATCAGGTCTGACGCTGACGTAAAGTTCCCAATAGAAAGACTTATTTGCATATAAACAGGTAACTCTATTTTTCAATTTTAAATTCATTTCAATTTACTCTTATGATAAGAGTCTTATCTAAAAATGATGCACAATATGTGCTAATCTCAAGCATATAAATAATATTTCAAATGAATACAATTATTTAACAAACTCTTATTTATTTATTTATTAATCTAAGGTTAGCTTTTAGCTAAACAAAATTTGTTGTAGTCTTGCTCAACTTTTCAGTTCTTCTCCGTATGTGCAAGAAATATTTCTCCTTATTATTATCCTGGGTGTTTTTGTTTTGTTTTGTTTTGTTAAAGTCATTTTGAAACTACATTTCAAAATGAGTTTTAGTCAATTTCTATCTGGGTTTCGAAATTGAACTTTAAACGGATTTCTTCAATTTAAAATTATCAAGAGAATTTCTCAAATTTACAGGAAATGAAAAGTGATCGATGTTTTAAGCAATTGAAATTAGATTTTGTATATTTTAAAAATGATTTTAAGTAATTCATTAGAAAATTGTTAGTTGACCATGATACTTTCCTCTAAAACTAATATTATTAATAAATTATTTTATAATTTTCCTGAATTTTTAATTTAGTCTCAATTAAATCAAATATGAATTTCATATTTTTAGAAAATTTAATATATAAGTGATTTTGTTGATTTCAATGACACGTCAATCATATCATAAAAATTATTTTTCATTTATTCTTAACTTCACTTCTCTTACGAAATGATTAAACTTTTGTCGTTTTATTTATTTATTAATCTTTTGATTATTAAAAGTATATTTATTTTTCTTTTTAATAAACTTTTTCAAAAATGTTATCAATATATTAAAACAATAACTTTTAATGTTTAATAATGTATTTTTAAAAATGTATATGAACATGCTACTATAGACAGTAAATCTTGTTTGTATGAGTTTGAACCATCAATCAAAATTTTATCAATTGAAAATCAGTAAAAAATAACATCAATGAATATCTTTTACTGTGACTGGTATTTAGATGAAGGTTTTAATGAATCAAGCTCATACACACTTTACATTTACTGTATTTTTTTTTACTAGATGTTTGCAGATGAACATATGAAGATGCTCCTAAATGTTATTAGTGCAGAACGCATCCACTAAATCAGTAAATAACTAAATCATATCAAAGAATTCTTACAAAGAAATACTTATTTAGTACATCGAAGGTATGATTACGGTATGGTCGCCACGAAGGCACAGACGACGCTATTTAGCTTCTGATACCTTCTTAACAAAAATAAATAAAAAGATGACTTTTATTTTGAGAAAGAGGATGTGCTCAGCTTTTTCGTGGTATTTCATAGAAATAAATTGGTGTGAAATAAAATGTGATACCTAATGATCTATAACCATTTGAGCCATAGATTCTATGGTTACCAATATTTCTACTTTTTTGCGAATCTCTTTCTATCAAATTAAATCCATTCGAGTATTTATTATTTATGGTTAAATCAATTATTAATTTGAGTCTATTTTCACATTAATTTGGGAAAATATGTAGAAATTTGCGCAATTTTAAAAATAAATGAATATGATCATTTTCAAATAAACTTTTAATGCTTTTAATTGTTCTTATAATACATCTTATTTCGAGTTAAGATAATTTATTTGCGAAATTAATTCAATTATAATATATGCCAAATATTTCCATTTGTTTGATTTGTTATCTTATTTTAGATAAGTTTGTTCATTCACAAACATTCATTGAAGTCTGTTCATTAATATATAGGCATTCCTTAAGAATTCATATTTAATCTCATTTTCAAAATATTGTAATAATTATGAGATAATTCTCAAAAAGTGGTGTTTTAAGTAAGTATAGCCAAACAACACAGGTTGGATTTACATGGGGGGCAAGGTAAAAGGCGGATTTTTTGTCAAATTTATTATGGGACGTTTAGGAGGGGTAAAATTGTTTATTGAGACCCGGAATTAGTAATGCCTATCCTTAGATAAGTGTGTTTTTAAGACTTTTAGTTTCAAT
This sequence comes from Minunthozetes semirufus, assembly GCA_034699985.1. Classification (NCBI taxonomy): domain Eukaryota; kingdom Metazoa; phylum Arthropoda; class Arachnida; order Sarcoptiformes; family Punctoribatidae; genus Minunthozetes; species Minunthozetes semirufus. The sequence continues at coordinate 11,783 of JAQIXD010000455.1, forward strand.
GCAAAGGAATAAACGTTTAAACGTTTAAAGCGATTCTTTTAACGATTTGTTTTAAAACAGTTTTATTGCACCAAATGTTTGCTTTTATTTCAATAATCAAACAATAATTTAAGATAAAGTTTTGTAAAATATTTTTTTGAGTTCAAGAATTTATAGAATAATGTGAAGAATAATGAGTTTGGTCTGTTAGGTCGTAAAGATACAGTTTTTTATGGCAACCAAAGTAGGTATTCCTACGCGCCTGACCTCATCGCTCAGTATATAAGAAATATTTGCTGCCAACAGAAGCGCATTACAAATACAGAGTGTGTGCGGAGTGTATGAAGTGTTTGCCATTCAATCCGTTGAATTCTTTGCCAATAGTTATACAATTATTTGTTTGTATTTCGATATAATATTAACCTTTGATTGTGATTATAATTATCACTCGTTTTGTTAAACTATTCGTTTGTGTTTCGATCGAAGAACTGTTCAAAACTGCATAAAGTGTTTGACTAAACCAAACAAAACTATTGTCTTCTCATTCGGAGGAAACTTATTATGGCATAACTCTGTTAATCTTTTCATCGGAAAAAATCGGTACGAATTTGTTTAACTTTATTTAATCTTCTTTTAAAGTGAAAAGTATTGCTTATATTTATGGCTGAGCACAAGTGACTTCACCTGATCCTCTCAATTTAATTTTAAAACATATTAAATGTCAAAAATATTAAAGAATTTTAAATTTTCATGAATTGCTTCAATTCTTGCCTTCATATAATATTTGATATTATATTTACCAAATCCTAGAAATAAATTTTTGTTTTTAATCTCAGGTTTTGTGTATTTTGTATTTGATTTGAGAAGAATTGTGCGAAAAATTGTTATTCAAAATAATTTCATTTGAATTCTGGAAAGTTTTGATTTAAAGGATGAAAACAAAACAGAAAAACTCTCGTTTCCTTTAAGCGAGAATAATGACAATAGTGACAATAGAGAGGGTCTTTTTTACTTTTGTCTAATTTGTAAATTAATGAAAAGTTTCCATTGAATTCAATACAAGATATCTAATGGGAAGGAATTCAAGTTTTTAACGTTCATTTCAAAGGCTTTTTATCGGAGAAAATAAAGTTTTTTTGGTATTACATAGACATTCACCAAATGATTGAGAATAGAGTCGACAAAAGGGAACACAGAGTGTGACAAAAGCGGATTTTCTATAAAAGATCACATCTTGTTTCACACTCTATGTTACGAAACACTGAGTATAGGCTTTCCATGTCTTTCCACTGGCTGTTCAACACTTTTTCAGCCCTTCTCTGTTGAAACGAAAAATTCAATTCAAAGGAAAAGAATTTATTAATAAAAAGATATGAAATTATTGTAAACGTAATCCAATACAAAGAAATAACTGATCGATGTTTTGCTCTTTCAATACAATTGAATGACTGATATATGACTAATATATTGGAAATAATAAAAAACGAATAAATAAATAGAAGAGAAAACTCTTGAATTTACGGACTATTCATACATTAGTCTAGAATTGGGTCAAAATCTTCACTTTTTATTGACTATATTTCATATTCAATAACAATAACTATTAGTTATGTCTTCATTACAAACAAAAAATCTATTTTCTACTATAGATGAGTAGAATCAGAGAATAATCTTGGCTCTAATAAACAAATATTTACTCAGTCATACAATTAAATGTCTTGTGAGAAAGGAATAGTTCAAATTTCAAATTTCCATTTGTCTAATCAATATCCGTGACAACAAAGAAGCTTTACTTTTGACCGGAATTCTAGACATACTTATAGCTAATTATTATAGCAATAATAGCAAGAATATTCACCTATCAATCCAATTAACATATCATTTGAGAGAATTGTATTTCGGAATACAATTAATTAGGAAAACAATTTTTCGTGAGGAAAACCATCAAACCTTACACCAGGTTTTGTCTCATATTTCAATTATCGATAGTTTTATTTATTACTAAATTTCCTCATTTAATGTTCACATAAATAGCATTAAGACATGAATTCAACTCAAATTAGAAAATCAATATCAATCTGATAATTAATTTATTTTAATATTTGATTATTTTTCTCTTATAATACATTAATAATATAGTATTTGTTACAATGATCTTGGTAATAGAATTCAGATCAAATAATTATATCTTTTATCTGCATTATTTAATATGGCTTTTTAGATCATTTGAAATTATTTGAATAAATGAGCAATTACATTTTATATTTTAAATTTAATGCGATTCCGCTATAAATTATTAAAATTCACATTTAATACATTGAATAGATTTTGAGTAAAATTTTGAATATGAATATGAATTTGGCATTACATACCATCATTAATACCATTGAAAGTGCGGACAATTATTTGATATTAAATCCCAACATTTGAATACATTTTTATGGACTTCACATACAATAAAACACAAAATAAATTTTTATTTTACAACTTTTGAGACATATATTTATGGGAAATATACTCAAAATATACCCTAAAATTCAATTTCATTCAAAGACATAATTTGACTGAAATTCAGGCATATAGTAAAAGATGCGCTCAATTCTTGTTTAATTGACTTCTTTTGCATTTTTATGTTTTATTTTTAGAAAATCCATTCAATCTATTATTAAAAGTTTGTTATGTTTTGTTAGTAAATGGATTTTCATTGACTTAATTCAAGGATAAACCCATCCATTGGTTAAAATGATGACTTACACCAATCAGAGAGACATTTTCGTCTCCAAACCCATTTTCAAACAAACTTTGCGAAAGTTTTGCGCTATTTCTCTCAATTTTCTTAATTATAGTTTACTATTATTTAAGAATTGTTGCTCGAATCTATCCTTCTATACTCTATTTTGTTTAAAATTAGAAGATTAATGCCTCGATTATAGACATTTGTTTGGTTTAGCTTAAAAGGCATTCAATTTAATCGATTCCCTAAAATCTCTTTCAATATTATTTGAGTTATAATTAATTCAAACAGAGATTCATATCATTTGAATAACTAAACAATTTTTGAATAATTTGTTTATCGAAACACAATTTTATGAATCGATGCAATAAATTACATGAATTAATACATTAATTATTATTATAACAAATAAACATCGTCTGAATGCTATAAATTCTGAGCGCAGAATAATTTTGAGATTTAAATGGGTTGCCTCTGATTAGATTTTTGGCGACAGAATATTCTTGGATATCATGAAAACTGGCAAACATTTAATCAAAAGCCCAAACGACAGGTCCCACATCTCATATAAAGTCCATGATTTTTATGGCCTCAAATCAAATGGAGATCAAAGATCCAAAAATGTTTGCCCAATAATAGTATAGCTTTAAAATGTTTGCCTTAAACTCAACATTAAATTCAATAAAATGATTGATTTTGTAATCAATACACGATTTTTATTGCTTTAATTCTGAGGGCAAAACATCAGTTGAAATAAAATTTTGAGGAAAATGATTGCCTTCTGTTAGTTTAAAAGCGATATTTTAAGTTAATAAATGATTAACTATAAAAATGTGAGTCTCTCTCTCGGCTCAGAATAAAATTATCATTACGTATACTCTTTATTAAATGTCGCAATGGATGTCAAAAATTGGTTATAAGTTATAACTTTTACTTTAAGTGTTTTCCTCAAATCAATCAAAACATATGTTATTTCACAGCTTTTTCTATACCAATGAGTAAAACAAAACGAAAATATAATTCATATTAAATATCATAGTTTTATACCAAAAATATCTCGAAAGGGATCTCCCTATCACTTATTATCACACACTTAACCGGATAAATGAAAATTCCAAAATTTCATCTAATAATTGAAAAACAAATAATAAATAATTGTTAACGACTTATGAAGAAATTCTTCGGTTCAATGAAAGGCACGATTATATACCAAAGTTTGCAATTCGTTGATAACGTCTTATCTCTATTGCCATTGAATTTCAATTTGTCTTTTGTTTCCATTATTTAATAGTCAATTGAATTACAATCAGAGATACCATTGTTTGTCATTCAAAATATATTTGTTTAATAAATTCCTTGAATTAATGAGAGGAGGAGAGGCTCTGAATAAGAAGTGCCTTCTTTAAGTTGAAGAAATATTTTGTTTGCTCCCTTTTGTCACAATTGAATGACCAAATTAGCAATGACAATTCTTTCATTTTATGTATTGAATGCAATTTGCTTTAATTGATTAGAAATTTTAATTCAATTTTGTGAACAAATTTCTGAAAGAAAATCAAATAAATAGTGATTTCGATTAAGCTCTCGAAGGTATGAGCGATACCAGAGTGGTATCAACTCTGGCTTTATGTTGAAATTCAATTGAATTGAGTAATGCATTACTAAATTGAAACTTAATTGTCACATGAATTTTAAGCATACGAGAAAACAATCACCAGAACAACCAGAATCACCAGAATTAACAGAATCACCAGAATTACCAGAATCATCTTGTTTAACTCAACACTTATTTGAACTCAAGTAATGTCGCAACAAATCAATGAATTCGACGTAAAAGCTATTAATAAATAAAAATTAAACTAAAGTCGATGTAAATGTATTGATAAGTATATTCTGAGCAATTCTGAGCGCTTATCATATCTTTATTACATTTACTGCTAACGTATAACAAATAGTGTTTGACTTCATTTCAATTATCATTAGTTGGGTTTATACGGAAATAGACCACAATATTGAGGTTTAATACAACTATTTTTTTTCTATATATAGAATGTGATTCTTATGCGAAAAATATTACAATATATGAAAGATTATTAGTTCGTGTGTTTGTGTGTTGTGCTGTGCTGTGCTGTGCTGGGTGTCGTTACTTTAACCCGCAAAACCGCAAAACCGCAAAACAGCAAAACAGCAAAACCGCAAAACAGCAATTTTTGTTTGTTAGGTTAAGTTATATTGGGTTAGGTTAAGTTAGTTTATGTTAAGTTGTGCTAGTAATTGTTAGGTTGAGTTAGTAATGGTTAGGTTAAAAGTGTTAGGTTAGGTTAAGTAATTTTGGGTTAGGTTAGGAGAGATTAAGAAATATTTTGATCATCATATTTTTATTTTATTAACTTAACCTAACCATAACCAACTTAACCTAACCATTACTAACTTAACCTAACAATTACTAACCTAACTTAACATAATCAAAAATAGCCTAACCAAAAATAACCTAACCTAAACTAACTTTAACTAACGTTTTGCTGTTTTGCGGTTTTGCTGTTCTGCAGTTTTGCAGTTTTGCAGTTTTGCGGTTTTGCGGTTTTGCGGGTTAAAGTAACGACACCACTTAATGCTAAGGTTTGGAAGAGATTTTCAGTTTTTTAATTTATTCTCTTATTTTATTGAAATTATGTCATTTTCATAAAAATCGATTAAATGTCAAAATTTCTTTAAATTTAATTCAATTTAAATGTTTTTATTTTCTTTAATAAACTCTTTCTTTGAAATGATTTAAAAGCATTGTTTCGAAGCACTTCTTAAGAGAAGTCAAGAAAATACCACAAAAAAAACATTAATCGGGAAAAAAGGGTAAATTAAATGTCATACACTTTAAATCAATTATACAAATGTTATATAAATAGCAAAACCCTTCAAAAACTATTGTGCCAAACGTTTAACAATATTTTGATTAAAAACCTAAAAATATTTCATTCATATATCATTTGATCTCAAATAAGAAATTCATCTGACATAAGAAAATGAGCTTAAAATTCACGAAAAAAATAAGAGTCGAGATATTAATAAGAAACTTTTGTTAAACTTAACGATCAAAGTTATTGCTATTTATGTAAGCATAAGTTTTTACTTTATTTGAAGTCTATTTACTTTTATACTTATTCTGTCATAAATTAAAGCTCATAACTTATAACAGATATTATTATTTTTAGTAAATAAAAAGAGAGCTCTCATTATAGCCTCAAACAAAATGAAATTAATTACAAAAACTATTCTCTTTTTAACAAAAGTTGAAAAAAAGTTATTAAAATATTTTATTTAATTTTGTAATCATTTTTATAAATTAATCCAAAATTAAAACAAATCCGAAGAAACATAAAATAGTATAAAACGACTGATTCTCTAAAATTAAATTTAATGAATCAATAAATATATATTAATTAATATTTTGCGTTTATTTAACTGATTTAGAAATGTTCTTAAAACTATGGAAGTGGTAAAAACCAATGTTTTATCCCCCCTTCAGATCGTCAATCGTTTAAAACTATGTTTAGATTGACTCACATTCGCAAGATTTCTGACTCGATTTGATTCGGTATTTCCAAGAGTCCGACGTCTGTGCAATTGATAGTCGTGTCAATACAAGGACACCGATTGTCTGACGAACAATAAAACGCTAAAAAATCAAAATATATTTATTGTTATTATTTTGTTTTTAATCATAGCTTTCACAACAAATTAACAAAAAATTATGATTATTTGATAATTATCTGATAATACAGTATATTTAATATCTATAAACATGTATAAATGTATGTATAAATAACATTCTATATAACAAGTATGGAAATGCTGTCAACAAATTAATTGAATTAAATTAATAATAGTTTGTACCCTTTAATTAATTAAATTAATAAAAGGGGTTTACAACCGAATTTCTGATTCCACCAAATTGTTCTTAAGCCAAAGTGGAAAATGTTTATAAATGAGAAGAGAAATAGGATGTATATAATAGATGTATAAAATACATATTACGTAATCCGTGTGTAGGCTTTCGTCCATTAATTCCATTATTTGATATACAGACTGTTCTACCTTTAAATCTAATGAATTTTAGTCCTTTTGACTCAATTTTATATAAGAAAAGATGTTTTCGTATTTTATTATGTTTCATGAGTTTTCGTTATTAGTGGAGGTTTTAATATTATACCCATCAATAAAAATTGGCAAGCTCAATGGGGCACATCTTTTGATGTGGGGCGAATTGAGAAATTATCTTGATACTCAGTTATAGATCATACTAAGAAGCACCTCTGACCAAAATTTGAACTGCGTATGGCCAGTTTCAGTGCCTCAAATGATCAAATTTCTCATCGTTTAGGTAGTGCTAATGCAATGCAAGCACAACTCAACACAACCCTCTCTTGCTCTCCCATTGCTTGAGTATAAGCTAAATAAAGAGAATTTTGACCATCTGAGGCACTGAAACTGGCCATACGCAGTTCAAATTTTGTTCAGAGGTGCTCCTTGGTATGATCTATGACTGAGTATCAAGATAATTTCTCAATTCGCCCGACATCAAAAGATGTGCCCCATTCAGCTCGATTTTATTTGATGAAACCAAATTAGGCATGGTGCTATAAATAGGTCTTTTAATAAGTTTCTTATTTCTGAGAATATTAAAAGTAGAAAACATTTTGAAATTCATTTAATCAGAGTTTAAGTAAATAAAAATCAGAGCTTAGAACTAGTGATTGAAGTATGACTTAACAGATTGTAAAACACATTTCGCGACAAAAATTTGATGAAAGGGTCACACAAATGGTTTTCAGATAAAAAGAAGTATTGAAAGTCAAGATACTAAAGGATTTCCTTCAATCAGGTTTTGAATGACTGGTCTTAAAAGGAATTGAAATTAAACGGAAAAAACTTCTTTTTGTATCTGAGATGAAGTGAAAGTGAAATTTAACTCATATTAGAGTCGTTTGAGAGAAATGTTTTCACACAAAAAACTTATCAGAGTTTTAGGAAAAACGAGAATTTCATTAGACTTACGACAGTTCTCTTCGTCGGCCCAATCAGAAAATATGGGACATTCGATCTTTCCGTTACATTTGAACAGTCCGTCCACACAATAGCTGTCAGCGCACTTGATCTGATCAGAAGCGCACAACCATTTAGAACAGTTTTTCAGATTAGATTTGTCTGCACAGCCTAATCTCTTGTCCACAGTAAGAAAGCACCGGTATGTCTCGTGAATACACTGTCCACTATCACATTGGAATTCATCACTTTTACACTCCCTGTGATGATCAGCACATTTCTTCTCATCTGACTTATCGGGACAGTCACTCACATAATCGCACCAAAAATGGCCTGAAATATGAAAAATACAAAATATTTTACATTAAAATCATTTCAAAATCCAAATTAGTTTATATCGAATATAATTCGAGAATAACTTTCAATAGAGTAGTAAATGAATATCCAATCAATCCTTGGATACAATAAACTCTTGATTTGACACTATTTTTCATATTTAATACATTTCTCAATAAACATAGAAATTATTTGAAACCCATTTCCCAAAAGTATTGAGAAATACATAGAATCTGAATCAAAATTACATCAATAGTCATACATATCATACATATTATACTTTAAATAATAGAAAAAAGAAAATAATAGCAAAAGAGGATCTGCTGTCAGCCCTCCAGTCAACTGAATTATGAATTATTATTTCGGCGCAAAAATATCGATTTGAATAAACTTTTTATTTTTGTTTTTTATTTCTTTTCAATAAATTTTATAAATTTTCTCAAAGAGAACACTTTTTAGACAACTATTGGTACTATAAACTGTACTATTGTATCTGATTTGGAAATAAATTTTTGAAGGTGTAATTGTAAAGGAATAAAATTCTAAAAGGTGTAAAATATTGTGAATTCAATAAAAGAGATTAGGAATTGATCTGAAAATGAATGATCCGACAAAAGAGCAATAATTTTGTGAAATTATTCAAATAATAAATTCTTTCAGACAAATAAGACTCAATAAAAATCTGTATAAATCTTCGATATTTTTGCTTTTAATGTATGAATACATTAATAAAAATGCATAAAAGCAATAATGCATTTGAATAGAGATATGTAAGGAATGTACAAATTTGAGTAATAAATTGATTTGATTTTAGAAATAAAATAATTTCAATGAATGAATAAATTGAAGGAATTTTAAATTCATTGCATATAATGATAATCCAGTTTCGCTGTAATCTAATGTAAAGTTACAGTTGTTTTCTTTCGAGGAATAGACAGACATTGATTGAGAGATCGTCAGATTAACACAACTCCTTTTCTCAATTCGCATGAGATTTATATTTCATTCGAAAAAAATGAGAATGCTAAAAATTGTGGCACTCTTTTGCATAATTGAATATTTTGCACAAATTGTATTAACATATAATTTTCTAATATAATATGTTGTTTCTAATATGCCTTTTATACGGATAATATATTTAGAGGGCATTTCAATTTTACTGGATAATCCTTTAAACAGAAATTAATGGAAATGACTGTACATTTTAATTTCATTTTTAGCGAAGTTTTGGAAATTTTTTGATAACAAAAATTTATAATTTTAATAAAAATTTAAAAAATACATTTACATAACATTTAAGGGTTGAGTGAAGAAAATAAAAATTGTGAAAATGAGTCGAATGAATAAAAAGCGAAAATTTTCAAAATATTTGAATAATTTTTTTCGAAATCTATTCATTCAATGATTGAAGAGATTCTCTTGAATTTCACAGAAATGAATAATGACTTATGACTTACTTGGAATGCATTGCCCGGAATCACATTTTTTGTATCCTTTCATACATTTGTAATCTTCTGATTAATGATAGAAACAAATGAAATGAATTTTTACTCAATTATTGAAAAAAATACCACAAAATGTTTCATCTGATTTGTCGAAGCAGTCAACTACACCATTACATCTTTGATCCAAATCAACGCATTGGCTATTGGCACACATGAACCCAGTACAGTTTTGGAAGTCTATTATTGATTATTAAATATTAAATTTCATATAAACTAAAAATATATTCTTTAAATTTATGTTAAGAAATATTATGCAATACCGCATCCAATTTCGTCCGCTTCGTCTAAGCACTCAGGAATGTGATTACATCGGACCAGTTTAGGAAGACATCTCTTCTCTAATGGACACCAGAAGTGGCCGCCCATTGATTGACACTTTTCTTGAGTATAACCTTTTGATAATTTAAGAAAAACTCATTATTTTATTGAGTTATAAGTTATAACTAAAAAAATGATTAGTTTTTCAAATCATAGAAAAACTAATAAATATTTGATTAGAGTTTAGAAATAGTGGATTCGTTTTTCCTATACTTTTCAGAATTGAATTGAATTTTTATTTTTTGAAGAAATTCAATATTTTTTCGGAAAAAAAGATGAAAAGCTTTTCAATTTTCAATCCGAACAAAGTTTCGATGACTACTCGAATCAATTTGTCCATCAATTTATTTCTCTGATGATAAATAAATTGTGTCATATCTTCAATGAATCATTTATACAAAATATTTGATTTTGGGTTCATCTTTTCTAAATGACATTAATCAGAGATAACCACATCATTTATATAGAAAGGCACTCAGAGATAAAATAGCTAATTGCTCTAAAAACTCAAGCATTCAATGATAAACAATGTTCTAAAGATGAAAATTTCAAAGTTGCCCTCCCCTTGACTGCACAATGTCTTTAGATAGGTCTGACTTATAGGAGAAAATGTGAAAATTGTCCAAAAAATAGTATTTATTATAACCACAAGAAGTCAAGTCTATTATCAAATAAAGTGTTTTGAGTCATATTAAGAATTGATGACTGAAATGCGATCCATTTATTTGTGGGTCTTCTTTGGGACCACTTTTATCCCGCAAAACACTGGAGTTAACTGACATTCGTCACAAGTTATAGTCATTGAGTCGAAAACTGGACACAATATTATAATTTTGTCTGAAATTCAATATTTCGGGAAAATGTTTCTCTTAAGAGGAGAACTGATCGCTTGAATCGCAATTATTGTATCGGTTTTGTATTACTTCCAGAAAAATAGAAACCGAATACTCTTTTGTCAAACTTTGAGATTCTTTTTATTAGAAACTCATAAACAACAAAATGACCTCAACTTAAAAGATACCTTAAAAGAACATCATTTGTAATGTTATCCTTTAAATTCTTTCATTATTCACATCAATCTTATTTATTATTTCAATTTATTATAAAAATTTGAATTCAAATCAAGAAATATTTTTCACTACACTTAAGATCTTTTAACATTTTTTCCCTGAAAAATATGAAAAAAAATAATCTATATCTTTTTAATATAAATATCAATTCTGGGAATTCTTATATTAATTTCTTTAAGTAAAATTGTTGAGTGATGATCACCCACATGGTCATCATCAGGCAGTAGGTTTGCTGATAAGTTATGGTTCATAACTAACTGAATGTTTTTGATATTTGATATTTAAATTGTAAAAATTGTAAAGAAATGAAAGGCTTTTAGACATTTGACACTTACATGTACAACATGTACACTGTATATACATTTATTGTACATTTATAAAAAGTTAAAATCTTTAATTATTGGTGGATTCAAATTCTTTTCAAAGAGTGTGAATATTATAATTATGTAATTTCAAAGAAATAATAGACCCCCAGGCTAATTTACATATAATACAAGATGTAGGAGACTACATGTAATTTTGCAATTCAACAGTTAGTCTGAGTTAACATTTTGAAGTCACCTCCCTTTCAGAAGTCCTGACCTTTGAAAATGAATAGGAGTAAAGAGACTTTGTTTGTTACATTAGTTGCTATTATAAAGAGTGAAACAAAATGCAATCCTCTCATCAAATGAATGAAAATCTATGTTTCTTAAGAAATATAACAATTGATGACCAAAAACAATAAAAGAGTTTTATCTTTAGGGATAATATTAATAAATCTTAAGCCGAGTCTCATCTCTGACTTTTGTTTAATAAAAAAGGACTAAAATGGGTTCACCAGAGTTCATAACTAAAATAAATATAATTGATACAGAATCGGACCAATTCTTTGTAACACTCTGTCTATGGTTTAGTGAAAGTTTTGAATAGTTTTGAGGCAAAATCATTTTACTCATCACATTTGCATCTTTTGTTTAATAAATTGTTATTAAAACCATAAATATTATAAATAAATGGACTATCAATTGACTTATATTTTCTATTAGTTGTTTGAATAAATGTAATATCGAGTTAAAATTGTGTATAACTTGTTTTCTTATTGCTGTCAGAGCACAAAATCAAATCTATTGGCGGTATTTCTCTATTGAGATATATCTTAATTCAATTCTAAGTCTATTATAAAATATTTTCCAAATATTAAGGAAAATGAAAAAAATATCAGGAATAGCGAGAAATCGAATCAAAAGGATATATAAAAAATATATTTGTTATTTTGAGGAACTATTTTTGACAAATGAATAGATTTAGTTATAAAAGATATTTATTTATCGTTTTTAACAGAAATGCAAATAAAGAAAAATTCGTAATAAATGAAAAAATTCATTAAAAACAATATAAAAGAAATGTTTTTCTAAGAATAAGGTTTTCCGCAAAAGAATAAAAATCAGAAAAACATTTTTATTTTTATTAAAAAAAAAATAAGTTTCAAAATGTTTACTCTGAAATTTGGTCGATTCAAGATTTAAGTTTGCTCATTGAAAGATCATATAAGCTTTATATAAGATTCCATATTATAACAAATTGTTATCAAAGTATGAATAATGATTTCAAGAAAGGTTAGTCAACGAAGATTGTCTCCCATAAGGAGGTAAACTTAATCTTTTACTAAATATGTATTGAATTTCAATAAATGATATCTTTCATAGTTTCTTATATTGAGAGTTGAAATTTCATTAAAATTGTTGGAAAACTAATACAATAGTAGTGTTATCAATCTTTTCTAATACTTTACCACATTATGACTTTAAACAGATTAAAGTGTCAACACTTAAAATTTTTAGAGCAACCACTTGCTTATTTTATTTCTCAGTTAAATGGGAAGATAAGGTGTATTTTCATTTAAAAATCAAATCAAAATATTTTAGGTTCACTAATTTATAATATTAATGTCTACAGAAGGCAATAGTTTGGTTATATCTATAGAAACCTTTTGTATACTCTATTCAAATGATTTTGAGAAAAAAGTAATCGAATGAATATTTATCAGAAGAATAGAGTCTATTATAAAGATTCTTAGGCTGACCTCCATATTCGCAGCCGTATTCGTCGTCAACTAAGTTACGCAGACAGTCGTTGAATCCATTGCAGGTATAGTTTGTTCCGATACAGCGCTCCACTACTTTTCCATTTTCAGATAGAGTACAGGCCACAGTTGACGAAGACTTGCATACATTCAGTCCTATCGATTGGAAACAAATATTTTCAACACTTTTTTATATTGATTTCATTTTCAATGCATTCAATTGACTCTTATTTTGATATTCTTTTCAAAAAATTCAAATTTTAAATAAGATTTCAAATATAATTATATTTTAGGGCATAAAATAAGTGAACTCAATTTTTAGAAGGAAAAGGACTGGGATTGCCTACAAGTATTTCGAGAACTTTCATTTAAAACAAATTCTAGAGATTTGAGAATAATTAAATAAGTTGACCATCATTGGACTAATCATTTTATGCTTTAAGTAAATCACATTTTTAGCAATTGTTTAGTAATTTAATTCTTAGGAATTGTATTTAACATTCAAAATATTTGCTCAAAATTTATTGATATATCGGAGTAAATGTCAACTAATGGTTGAGTTTTATTAAATTATGTGACAATTTATTTTAGAAACGTCAATAAGTAATTTAATTTGGTTACATCAAAAAATAAATAGATCCTATTGATTCTTACACAAATGCTTATAAAGGTAGTAATTCAGTGAAATAATTATATCATGGAACATTCTATTAAATCTAATTTAAATATTGTTTCGGAGATTAATTTATGGTAAACTACAAATACTGGTAAATGATATATCAGAGATGAGCAGATTTTGCTTTAATAAGTTATCTCACAATTTATCGAAAGATTTACTTAATATTTGGGGAAATAGCAAATAAATTATTGAATTAATAGATACACAGAAAACATATTTTTATTTTGGTTAATATATTGCAATAAATTGACCACAAATGCAAATATTATGTAAAGAATTATTTGTTTTTATTGGCATTCAAATTAAAGACCTATTGAGAGGATTGACTGACGTCTTGGTATTATATTAGACAAAACTGGACTTAATTATGGGGGAACTTATCCGAGCAAAAGATTAGTATAATTTGATAGAAGACTAAACAAAATCGATAAAAGCAACGAATAACTACTTATTCATTAAGAAATGGTTTCCAATAAAGACAGTGAGTGAGTGAGTGATCGCACACTCCTTTAGTATATTAGGCAATCAAAAGACATTTTATGGCATAAAATGTTATCAAATACTCGATTTATTTCAGATCAGAAACACGTCTCTCGTTATTAGAATCCATTGTTTATTGTGGAAATGTTTGGACACCTGTACTCTCATCAAAATATGGAGGAATACAATACTAATGTACGATATATCTGACAATTCAAGAGATTGGTCTACAATTCAATGACATTTTATGGAAAAATTTGGTCAATCTTTAACTTCGAAGTCTTAAATTGTCTCAAATCTCAAATTGACAAAACTTGTAAGATTGATGACAAACTTAGCCTTCATAATTTATGATTATCTTCTAGAATCTAAAACTATAAGATTTATAAAATTATGATTTTTGATTCAAAACCTCTATTACTCTTTAATAATAATTATCAGTTCATTAGTGATATTAGTTAGTGATTGACATTTATTACTCTCTATTCTTATCTATTATTTTATTATAGATCTATACCCTGTTTCACAAAAGGGTAAGCACTGAAATATACTATAAGAATCAAATTCAAGCGCGAGTTAGACTTTTCA
>JAQIXD010000456.1:0-26569 GCA_034699985.1 Minunthozetes semirufus
AGGACCAGAGCTTTATCAGGATTTTCATTAATCTTTATTTGTCTTGATTTATCTTTAATTCTTGTTGTGCTGTCGAATTAATTTAGTGACTAAATTCTCCACTAAATGCTGTCCATGAACTTGAGTTTTAAGGATTTTATCTAAATCTTTGACTTCATAATGAATTCATTTAGAATTGCAACGCTCTGGGTCATAGTTTTTCCAGGCATAATAAGCACCACTTCCTATTGCCACTCCAAACAGTGTTATAAATGGTTCCAAACAATCAATTGACGTGTAATTCAAAATCAAAAATATTAATACAATTCTGGATTTGATTCTCATTTTTGTGTGAAAAACAAATTATTAAAAATAAAAACTAAAATATTTCACAAAACAAATGCAATTAATTATATTAAATGTATTGCCATTCAGTTATATAAATTGTATTTCAAATAAAAGCGATAATAACTGAAGTGATTTAATGAACTAACTTTTTATATAATCTAATCGTTTCATATATTAATTGATAATAATTTCTCCATATATTAATTATTATATTAATTAAATATTAAATGTTTATATTTAGATCTACTTTAATCAATAATCTAGAATCTAGATTATTGATTCTATTCCATAAGACATTTCAAACTTTTTATCTTTAATATAAAACAAATGAGGGCTAAACATAAGCTTTATTTTCTTTAAGCAATTCAAAGTAAATTCAATCAAAAATACAAAATTAAAAAATGAATTCAACACTAAAAACATAATCATTTAATTTTATGTTAATTACAATCATTTTTAAACAAAATTCAATTTATTTTAATTACTTTTACATAAGAAATATTAAACTTCAATAATATCGAGGGTTAATCAGAATACAGAATAAGTCATATGTTTCTATTGGACGGGAATATAGAGAATGTATTGAAATTTGTTGGATTCTAATGAATGGTGTCCTCTAATAAGACAACTAAATCTTCTGTTTTTAGGAAACGAAATATCTTCACCAAATTATTTGGTATATTTGATGAGCACACCATTAGACCACCAGTTTATAGTTTGACTTTCTATATGTCTCAGGCTGTGATCAGGGGTGAGGAATGGCCAATGAGGGGATAAATTATATATGAGCTAAAAATTAGTTCCTATTTCTTCTGTTTGCGGGACAATACTCGGCATACTCTTCCCAAGAACATCCGGCGGCTCCGTTACAACACTCGTCGATAATTCCTCTTTTGCTTCTTAGTCTTCTATTATTTGATTTTTTGTTTCGAAGTATTCCAAACATATTCGCTTCTTTGGCAGAAAGGAATGGTTCGGTTGTGAAACCCTCTAAATAAATACCAAAATAACAATTTTTTAACGAATTATTAACTTATTTTTGCTTTTAAGACATTGAGAGAGGGTTTACATCAGAATAATAAATATTTGTGACATACCATCGATTAAGTTTCGTTTTGTTCTGATTTTGTAAATATCTTTATCACAAACCCATTCCATGTGATTAACCAAATCCTGATAACAACGTTTGTGTTTCTCTGTGTGCCATAAAGACCTCCAGTCGTCATCACTTCTTAAAGTGAAGATTGAGTTCCAATTTTGGTCGTCTTTCATGTCATCGTTGGCCACAACCAAAGTCCTCCAAATTATCAACGAAAGCGAAATCAGAAGAAATACATTGAAAACAGATCCAAATATTTTGTAGAAACAAAACTTTTGATGCATTTCTTCTTCTGATACTTAAAATACTAGTCTTTTGACTCAATTGACTCACAATTTGATAAATAAACCAAAAATATATGAAATTATAATATTCTGAACAAAAGGAAAGAAATATAACAAAAGAAAAGACGAAATTTCATAAACTATATCACAATTTAAATTAAATATATTTATGAAAATCAAATTATCGTTTTTAATACTAATAATATTTGACTGAAATGGAAATCAAATAACTCTTCCTTATAATTATTGGCAAAATTTACTTAAATTCTGGTCTTATTCTTGTTTTAACGGAGGAAAGCCTTTTCCATTAGTTTGGAAAAGAGATGAGTCCATAAAACATCCATTCAGTCAAATGACGCAAAAAACTAATGTCAATAACAAGAAGTCAATTCCAAGACTTCATTCATACCATTACCTCCTAAATGAGAATTCTCTGGGATTGTTCAGGTGTGGAACAGGTGAGGACAATGGGCGAACTCAAATATTAGTTGCAAAATTACGTGAAACGATTATTTAAACATAAATGATCAAGCTTATTTACAACATAATGCATTAATTAGAAAATTATGAATTAGTTCAGTAAATAGTTTTAATGAATTGAAGATCTCAACAAGGTTTTTTTATTAGGTTAAATCTTTGACCATCCTTGGAGTCGAGAAATAGTATTGAGGCGTTTGCTTTCGGACCAAAATATTATTTTTGTTTCACATATGAAATAAATAACTAAATTGAGTCACAATTTATTGCTTACATTAAGAATAACTTCGAATGAAATACAAACAGAATTTATTGCTTCGATTAAAGACTAAACGATTTTGATGTTTGTAATGCATTTATCGTTGAATTATAGATATTCCTCTGTATTGTGCTTAAACTCAATTTAAGAGCTCTTTCCAAGAGAGTTACCTAAGTAGGCCTCCCTCGCAAACTCTTTTCTCTTTATTTGAATAATTGTAAGCTCAGCAACATTTTTCAGATCCATAATTGATTTTTAGGACTATTGAAGATTGGTATTAAATATTAAAATTTCTACCAATAAATTCCATCTATAATATGATATTGAAAACATTTTGTGAATTTTTCTGATCTTTTATACTGAAGTACTGATATTAAAGAGCGTACAGTGAAATAAAACACAAGACTTATCAGTGATCATGTACAATTTGTAAGATACAATTTGTATGATACAAAGCTGGAAAGCTGCAATTAGTTGTGTTTTATTTCACTGTATCTTGTATCTTTAATATCAGTACTTCTGTATAAAAGATCAGAAAAATTCACTAAATGTTTTCAATTAATAGAATCAGCAAGATTATTCTAAAATATTTACGAATTAGCGAATTTTGCTAAATCAGTAGTTTTTACTTTGAAATAAATATATAATGATTTTACTGATCATTAAAGAGTGGTATAAATTAAAGACATAATTTTATACGAGGAAAGTATCAAACTTTTTTTTCATAAAACCTCCAAACGAGAAAATCGTGGTTTTTTGAGAATTTTAAGTTTTCCGGGTTTACAGTCATTTAAAAATTGGATGTGATTTTAGCCTTTATCAAATAATGAACCTTTAGGTATAGTGAGAACAAGATTTGTTTATCGTATAAAGTTCTTGAATAATCAGAGAAAAACTGAAAATAGTTCAAAAAGTGTCCCGAAAATTAGGAATGCAAGAGGTTTTAACTTTCATTTTTCGACTCAGCATGTCTTTTGCAGTTAGAAATCATGTGTTATATAATTGCTCATTTCATAATCCTAATTTTTAACCTTTGACTCCGCCTGAACGCCGAGTCTTACAAATAATGTTTTGTTTTTTATATTCAGCTAGAACATCTCTGTGGAATAGATATAAAATTTCTTCGAATGATAGCTTAACCTGTCTTCTGACTCGATCTTAAAACTTTGAAGCCCTATAGAGGAAAAATACACAGAAGTGCGGGCATATGAATATTAAATTATTAGCCAAGAAGACCTCTTCTATCGTTTGCACCTATAGTTTGGTATTTTCCTAATCTTTACGATATTCTCTTTTCTTATACATTAAGAATAATATCAGAATAGTATTTAGTTGTTATTAACCTATAGTTATCAATTGTCAATGACATTGTAATTAAATAACAAGTTATTATTATTATTATTATTACTAAAAATTTATTTTATTATTTTTAACCAAGTTATATTAAAATTTCTAAACTTGTTAAATTATCAATTTTGAAATTCTATAAACTTTTACAATACAAATACAATACAAAACTATATTTACATACATTTATTGGAGAAAAATTGTGGATAAGTAGTGAATAAAATGCAATCAAATAATCTATAGGTTTATGAATCACATGCTTTGCTTTGTTTACAAAACATCGAATTTCTCTCAAAAATTTAATTTCAAATAAATTGTGATTAATTTTAAATCAAAATTAATTTCAATCATTTTATGTCAACAGATATTAACTAAATATCTTCAAACGAGTCAAACGAATGTATATTTTCTGAGATAAATGATTTTCAAAACAAAATTGTAATTATTTTGACATTTTGGCGCATTTTTTCCTCATTGAAATCATTTTGAAGAAAAAAATAAATTCAATTAATATATGATTTATGTTTGATTTGGTTTAAAATGAGTGCAAAAAGAGGGAAAAAATTGGATCTGTTTTGTTGGAAATGCCATAAAAGTGAGACAAATATCGGTTGCATTCGTTGTGAACGCAGTTTTCATAACAAATGCATTTCAATGACCAAAAGTATTCAAGACTTCGCTCCCAATTGGGTCTGCAATGAATGTACGGAAGGATCCGCTCAAACCAACTGTCCTTTGGATGAAATACAATTACAGCAAATGTTGTTATCCTCTCTGAAAATGATCTCAAAGTCTGCGGACTATTACTTCAAATCAGATAATTGTTTTGTCGACAAACGAATTAAAGTGAATTCAAATTTAATCGTAAATCCATTGAATTTGAATAAAATTGAAGACAAAGTCAATGAATTTGAATACAAGTCTTTCAGACAAATGACTTCAGACTTCAAATGGATTTTACATAATTGTATTATCGGTGAACTCGAGTCAGAACTCTTAGAAAACGCTAAATTTCTTCTCTCAAAAGTCAAGTCAGAACAGAAGGACTTCGAAGAATGTGTTCACTGTTTTATAAATTACTACAAATCATCCAAAAGTCAGTATTACAGCTGGTTTTCAAAACCCTGTCCGCAAATGCATCAAATAGTTTGGGCTAAAGTTAGAGGTCATCCCTATTGGCCCTCAAAAGTGATAAAAATAAATCAACAAAATGGTTCGGTTTTGGTTCGATTCTTTGGAACCCATCAAACGTTAGTCTTTGAAATGATCTGAAAGTCATTTAATTTTTCGATTAATTAATTGTAATGTTTTTGTTCAGGTCGTGGGTTAAGGAAAGGGATTGTTGTCTTATTTCTGAAGAAAGTCCCAAACAATTAAAGGGTAAAAGCCTTCAAATGGGAAAACTTCTGGACACAGCTCTCGAAGAGTTGAAGTATAATATAAAATATTTGAACGAAGAATATCCAAATTGGTTTAAATACTCCCCAAAGAACACTCCCTTTTCAATCAAAGAGACGATCGCTAATAATCCAAATTATTTGAGCCCTAAATCAAGTGAAAGCCATTCAACAAATGGAGTCATAAATTGTAGACCAAAGGCTCGAAAAACATTTGCGAATCCATCGAATAGTAGTTCACATAAATCAGAGGAAAAGCCGAAACAAAATATAGAAGTAATTGAATTCAGTTCCGATCGAACAACAAATAAACGAGAGCTCATCCTCTCTGATCAATGTATTGAAAAACGTATCAAAACTGATGCTCAGAATAATTGCCATAAATTTCAATACATTAGTCAACAGATATCCAACAATATTAAGGTCCCGACTGTCGAACCCATTAAAACAGTTAATTGTGTTACGACTCCTCAACAACTCGTTACTGATGTTAATCACAAAATTGAGTCAAACATCAAAGAGGGACCAAAAATAGATGAAAATCCTTTGGAATCAGATTTGAATAAAACTTTGTTCGCAAATAAGTGTTTCCAAAAGAGAGTCAAAGCATTAGAGAAAACGATTGAAATAAAAGATAATAATTACAGAAAACAGATTATGGAAGTGCAACACAAGTCAGATCTGGCGGTCGAACAAATGAGACGATCCTTCGAAATAGAGAAACAAAGAGCTGTTTTTGAGGAACGGAATAAACAAATATCTATTAATATCCAAAAATTAAATGAAATGAAAACTGATTTCGAGACTCAAACCAATGATTTGATCGCAAAACACAAATCAGAAATCATTTCTTTGGAACAAAAGTTTGACAAAGAATTGAAAGAATCTAAAACCAAGAACTGGTGCTTCAGTTGTCTAAAAGAGGCTCAACTATACTGCTGTTCACACACTTATTACTGTTCAAACGAATGTCAAATCTCTGATTGGGAGCACCACAAACACATTTGTACTCAAAAATAGTAAACGATTCTCTGTTTATTCCAAATACTGAAAACACCACTTGATTTCTAAGAGCACTTCCACTCAACATTTCTTTATACAAATCATTGAATTTCAGAGATTTTCATTATTTACCAAAAATTCAATTAATTCTGAGCTCAAAGATTGAGACATAAGATAACAATTTTGGTCATTTATTCCAATAATTATCACTGAATTCACTGAATTTGATTTATTCATAAAATTCTTATCAAAAGTTTTGGTTAAGAAATAATGAAATATGTTATCGATATCTGTTTCACTATAATATCATTGATTATTAATGATTAGTGATTTTCCTGATTCAGAAAATGTTTTAAATATTTACAATTTATTGACAATTATTTTATCAATTTTTCTATTCTTTTATAAAACATTTATTGAATTTAAGTTTTATGTCTTTTTTGTCGTTTTTATAAAATATGTTTTAAAATAAAAATATTTAAAAGAAATTAAATTTTATTTTCAAATACTGTTTCATAAAAAAAGAGAAGTTCTTAAAAGTTTGCATAAATTTAACGTAAGTTAAATGTTAATCAAAAATTGTGGCCAAATATTAGTTAAAAATATATGAACCAATGTTTTGCTCAGACCTGTTGAGGTGTTTGAACAGAAGGAGGACTTGAGATGAATCCTCTAAACAATTCCATTGGTATCTATAAAACCATAAAATACTGATTAATAAAAGTTTTATTAGGATTTCATTGATTTTGAAATACCGGGAAAATTATTGTCGAATTCTTTTCGGCGGCGATTGAGTTAAGAGTTTGCAAATATCTGAGTTGAAGAGCAGCCGGCGATTCACTAATTACTTCGGCAGCTTCTTTCAGAGCACGGGAAGCCTTCTGTTCGCCCTCAGCCGCGATAACCTGAATATCAAATAATTAATTAAAAGGAAAACAGTTGTTAGTTGAGGACAGACCTTTGCTCTGGCCTCTCTGGTAGCCTCTGCCTCTGCGGCCATAGCTCTTTGGAGTTGGACGGGAAGCCCCACGTCTTTGCTGTTAATCGCAAATTAATATTAATTTTAAGTTAAGTTTAAGTAATGAAGAATTTTTAAATGATTACATTTCAACCCTTTCCACTTTGACACCCCATGGATTGGTTGCCTCATCGAGACTGGTCTGCATTACATGAGAGATGGACTCTCTATCGCTCAGAATATCAGCCAAATTCTTTGTTCCCAAAATATTCCTGAGTGTTGTCGCCGCCAAAAGACGAGTTGAAACCGAAAAGTCTTCGACATTACAGACGGCAACCGTTGCGTTACAAATGCGGTAATAAACGACGGCATCAACTTTTACTGTCACCGAATCCTTAGATAATATTTCTTGTGGCGGAACATTGAATGACACAGTTCTGAGTCACAAATCACTCATAAATATAATAGAAATATAACTTTTTCATAAACTTTTGTTCCATACCTGAGATCAACGCAACGGTAGTTATCGATACAGGGAATAATGAAGAAGAGACCCGGACCCTTTGCCCCTCCTTTCACTATAATATTCAGATATTCAGATAAACAATTCCCGATTTAAACCGATTTACCTAATCGTCCCAAACGGAAAATGACAGCCCTTTCGTATTCCTGAACGACCTTCAAGTTTCAAAAATCAAATTTATTTTAAATACAAAATTCTCTTATAATTATAATAAGAGTCATATATTTATAATAATATATAATATTATATAAAATTGCAATACTTTTAGACAATATTATTATCTAATAAAAGAGTGACTCAAAGTTATCTTACAATTGAATTAAACTTATTTATAATAAAAGAATATTTTTCTGACAAATAATAAGAAAATACAAATACTATTGAATCGAATAAATTGTTTGACAAAATGAGTTCACTTATCAAATATATTATGAGTTTTTATTAATTTGAATAAAACATAACATAAATACCTTAATGCAAAAAAGTAGTGAGATGGGCATTGTCACCACTATCAATATCATTGACACTATGGTCAGAAGAATAGAACAAACACCAGAATCGTCTGCACCTAAGATAATAAACAACGATTTAAATACAAATATCTTTCAAATAATTTAATCGATGTTTAGTTTATATTTTAATCACTCATTAAAATTAAGTTAATATGAGTTTTGAAAATATCCTAATCATTAAAACTTTGAAAAAATTCAGCCCTATTTGATAGATTGGTTTGGATTTGGTTCTTAAAAGTACTTACTTGGTTGTTGATCTCTTTCGTACATCGGAATTATCTCATCCTTCTGTCCCACTGAAGACATTTTAATGATTTTTTTTGACAAAACTATTAATAATTTGACAGAAAATAAGAAATCAAAACATAAGACTTATGTCATAAGTTGTAATCGATTGGTTTGATTTGAGTTAACTCTAATTAACTCTTATTTACTCCCATTATATATAACTATAGTATTGAGAGAACTGATAACGAAAACAATTTTTAATTTATTGCATAAAAGTGACGCTCAGTTAGAGCTCACAATGAGTTACAGACTATGGGTTTGAAAGGAAAGTTAGTCCTAAATGCCAGGAGTGCCGGGAGTGCCAGCCCTGCAAGAAGTGGCATTCAATCAGAACTATTGGTAACTAAAGCCAACTATTTTTAGTTCAATAGAATGGAGTAAACAAAATCAAAAAGTGAAGGTATGTGTGAACAGCACTTCACAGTTCACACAATTCTTAAACTCTTACTTAATAACCAAAGAATATATTGAATTTCACTTTTAAAACAAATGTTTAACTTTTAAACAAAAACAAAAATATTATAATGAATTTCGATCTCTATTTATGGCAAACATTGTATTTAAACGCCAATAACTAATGATAACGAAACCAATGGAACTGATCTAAACTTATGCTCTTAGTCATAGTTTTGCAAAATATGAGCCCAACATTGATTTGATTGCTTTGTTATACGTTATCAGTAAATCAATAAACTTGTCATTACATATGTTTATTAAAATAGTTGTCATTCACTCTCAGATTGCGATCAAATCCTGAAAAGTTTCAGCAGTTCTTTGAAATGATTTTTATTTGAATAAACTTTTGGCAAATCATTTGGCAAAACATCACTCTTTTAATTAACAATACATTATTGAAGAGAGAATTTACTATAAATATCTCTCAAACTTGCATTAAATGAATTGTTGGACCAAATACTACTCTTATTTACAATACATGAAAAATAATAGAATTAATTTGAATAAATTGATAATAATATGTCTTATTCTTTATTACTTGATATGATTTGTCAAAATTAATTAAAAATAAATAAATAATTTCGGCTCAAAATTATCGCAAATATTTCAATATTTATGATTATAAATGACAACAAACTATAGAAGATTGAAATTAATGTAATTATTTTAAAACCACATGGTTTAAGATATTGCGTCATTTTTAATGTTTTTTGAAAGTTCACCCCCTAAATCACCATGTTAAATTTTTGGTCAAAATCCGCCATTTTTACCACCCTATTTCACCCCCTAAAATCGAAAACATTGGCGAGGGCTGGTGTAGGAGGCAGTCCTCAGCACCTTATCAACAGAATAAGGTGTTTCCTTCGCATCGTTTCACAAGTTTGACAAAAAACTCACAGAAGTTTAGATAATTATTGTCTATTAAAATAGGATTTTCCATTCCTTCGGAGAAATTTCAAAATTAATTCGTTTATTAGAAATATTTTTTTTTGTCGAAATTTAAGTCAATTTATTTGAATTAAAATATAATTACATTTTGTTTGAAAATTATTCTTAAATATTGTTTTGAGAACTTATTTAACAGAAAAAGAATCCATTTTTTGTATTCAAATAAATCTCAAAACTTATAAATCGTTTCAATAATTATTATAATTAATGACTAAAATGAAGAAAAAGTAGTTCTCGGAGAACAAGTGCTTAACAATTGTCTGACAAATAATTTGTAATTTAATGAACGAATGAATGAGTTGTAGCCTTTGCTAAGAATTAACGGCGTTTTCCGCCGCCACCCATCGCTAGCATTGTTACAATTCTGACGAATATATTGATTACATCCAAATATATAGAAATGGATCTGAAATTCAAAATTAAATGAAAATAAATAACAAATAATTTCGAATCAATTCTTACGCATTGATCGGATCGAAAGGTCTTTCGGCATATAAGGGATAAGTCTCTGCTTTTCGTACAATCCTTTGAGTGTCATATAATAGGAAAGCACTGAAGAGAACGAGTCCTCCGTAAAGACTTATAGAGAAGAGTGAAGCCCCCAATGCAGAGGTCGGCGGCAAAAACATCGAACCTTTTGAGTGAAGAAATCAATTATTATATGATTTAAAGTAACAAATAATTTGTACCCAAAGAGGAGGCGAACACAAATCCGAGACCAATAGCCAGAGGTCCGCCCATATTAAGGAAACGATCGCTGGGGGCACAGGCGGCCACTGCTGATAGAGCGCCCACAATACCTGCGGTATAGGAGGCAGCCCTCAACATAATGGGTCCGCCCAATAGACAGAGCGGTGCGATTACAGCTCCGACAACACCGCAATGTAGAGCCCACGCCATTTGTTTTGTACCAAAACCTTCTTTATATGGTATGGACTGAGCAATAACTCCTGTGCCAATCATCGCTCCCATTGTTAACAACAGAGACTATAAAACATAAAATAATCACAAATTAATCGATTGATTGAATAATTGATACCATCATTGAATTTCTTGACATAAGTCTCATAATTGCGGGACTTCTGAACGCAGAGACAGCGGCCGCAGCCGTTATTCCAAGACCTGAACCGAAATATGCGTAAGTCGTGTGAATTCTGTCCCTCACGTACTGATCCCAAACCCTATTCAACAGAAAATTCAATTTTAAGAAAATATATGAAAAATAAATAAAAGTATGAATACATGGATCGCTCGTAAATTCCGGTCCCTTTACTCAAACCCATTCCGTAATAACAAAGAGCTCCGATACCAAAGAGAGCACTTCCGGCCACAACACCCTTTCCAATATTAAAGGGGACGCCAGTGGTCGGCGAAAGAAGACGTTCTTTTAGAGTCTGTTTCTTCACATCAACTCTTCTAATTGTATGTGCGTTAACTCGACCTCCGGATCGGGATTCACCGAAAAGTCGAATCACTATAAAAAATAAATGATATATAAAAAGAATTTTTGGAATCAATTGAAGACTTACTCATAGTTTGAACCGATTTTTGATTTTGCGTTGAATTTGATTCAAACACAAAATGTCTCATTCTTTGGGTGTTTTGACCACAAAGTAGTTTCGGATTTCGTAAAACAGACAACATTTTGATTGAATTCAATAAAATGGTTAACAATTTGATCGAAAAATTAAGACAAAAATAATATTAAAATCTTTGAGTATTTCTGACGCAATGAATAGTGTTTTCCAGAAAATGATATTTTGTTTACAAAAATATTCGCCAAAACATTACGTCAGAGATAGAGAAGACTCAAAGTTTGAACTGAAGGACAGACACATAGACACTGTCTATCTCTCATAATTCCTAACTCAAGAATATGAAGTTCTAAAGAGGTGAAGGAATCTCCTCTTAATTGTGATCCTCTCATAACTATAATAATAGTAAATGGTTTCCAAAATTAAAACAAATAAAACAATAAATTTAGTTATAGTATTAGTATTAGTATTAGTATTACAAACAGATAATTATTAGACATTTAAATGTTCTCATTATTGCAGACATTCCTTGTGATGTGCACTTCGAGGGGCAGTTTTAGTCAGAATCGAAATATTACACGAATATTCTGTTACAGAATATTTACAGAAAAGCGTAGAATAAGTGAATGAATTCGCAATTATTTTGATTCAATAAAAATTTGATTCTTTAAGATTTCTTCGAATAAATTGATTAATATTTGAATAAAATAATTTCCATTCAATTAATTGAAGAAATTCATATATAAATCTTAATAAATTATCATTTATATATATATATATATAATATATAATATATAATATATAATATAAATTAAATATAATAATATATAAATTTAAATCTAAAAATAATGAGTAAATCCTATGAATTAGTTGCAAAAGAAGTAAAAAGAGGTGATATGATTGAAGTTAAAAGAAGCAATTATTCGCACTGGATTTTATGCGAATCCGTTCAATCAGACGGAACAGTCTGGGGTTTTCACGTTTCATCTGCAAAGGGTTATTCCAGCAGTTCATTCAGTGGTCGACCAAATGAAGACATAGTTATCAAGTATCAAAAATTGGAAGACATTCTGAACGACACCGAAGATGGAAAGCCATCCCTCTGTCGAATAAATAATCAGAAGGAAACCGCTCGAATCAAATTGAACGGAAGGAAGAGCCCGGATATGGACCAAGTTTTCAAGGAATTGCATCAAAATAAGGGATCGAAAGTGGAGTATGACTTAAATACACTTAATTGCGAGCATTACTGCACGGAATGGAAGTATGGGATCGGGTGGTCATCGCAAGTCGAAGATATAAACGAAGCGGTCAATTGGGCACTTATTGGTTCGACCTGTGCTATCGCTGCTCTGAGCGCTACTATAATCGCTTATTCATTACGTAAACACAATTAGAGAAGTCTTTACGAAATTCTTATAAGAATATAGTTATTGAGTCTTAAGATTAAAATTACATAAATTGTCAATAATTTTAACGACAATTCTTTAGAGACATTCTATGATTCAGACATTCCTTTTATTTTTTAAAATTATTTTGTCTTTAATTTGATTAAAAAAGAGTACATTTAATGATTGAATCATTTCTTTTATCAAATTCTAAAAACTGTAAAAATATTAATCAAATTATCTTAAAATCAATTCTTTAGATAAATATTAATATATATTAAAATTGATTTTAATTATAGACTACATTTCAAAGTGAGTTTATTTTGAGCTGATTTTCACAGATATTCTTCGCTTGTTTTAGATGTTCGAAGTGTTTAACACTCGTCTCATATATTTTGAACTAAAAACAAAAGAATTGATAAATGAATTCAAATATAAAATAACATACGTTTTGCCAAAGAATCGAATTGTAAGGCATTAAAGAGATTGCGATCTGAAAGAACTTATGGACAGACAAGTGATCGTTTCGGTCAATCGCGAGACCAATAGCTCTAAAATGTAAAAACGATTTACAATAAAATGGTTTCTCAATATTGAACTCACATTTTCCAGAACTGAAGGGATTTTAAACGAATTTTTCGGTCGAAAACAATTTGATTAATAAATATCCAAAGGGTTTCCCTTTTATTGATTCGAAGACCAAAATTAATTGCCGTTAAAATAATGTCCAAATTTTGAGGAATCAATTTTGCGAATTGTATTAAAGCCTTTGATTTCTCATTAATTGTTATCAAACGACAGAAAAATCTAATCACTTGTGACTGAAATGTTGGATCAGTTATTGTGAGACAACAGTGTCTGACGGACTCAAATAAATCCATTAATTGTTTCTCGTTTTTCATGTTTTGTACACAAAATTCCAAATAACTGAAACAGAATAACAATTTTAGATAAATTGCTAATATATTTGTGTCACTCACTTCGACCACAAGAGCTGCAGATCTTTAGTATCAGTTTTATCGACCGAACAAAGAGCTAATGCCGTCTGAAACGCAAAATCTATTTCTTTGATGGAATTGCCGTCGATTTCCAAAAGTAAACTGAAAACAGATATAAATATCACTTAAAACAATTGATTAGCAAATAATTGAATGAAAATCACTGACATATAAGACAACCAAATGATCGGAGAATCAGATTCTTTTGATTTTCTGCCATTAATTAACTCAAAGTTATGATTATTTTCTTCGTCTTCGAATAGAAGTGTTTCGTAGGCTTTAATCAAATAGTTATCAGAAATAAGACAATTGTAATGATTTGATGCAATCAAAAACAATTCATTCCTCGCTTCCAAAGAGAGGCCGCTTTTATGGTTATGTTTGGCGACATTCAAAAGGATTTTAATGTCATTTCTTGAATAAATAGAACTCTTTTTCAAGACTTCGATGAAATTTGAATTATTTTCATTTGACTTAAATCTGTGTCCGACTATTGAGGGCCAAACCATTGGATTGTTTTGAGTGAAATCCATTAAATAATCGTAATATTTTTGGTCGTTTTCATTAACTAAACAGAGTTCGGCGTAATTCAAATGAATGGCCAAATGATTTGAGCTCAGAATTGATGCCTCTTCAAGAGATATATCACAATATTCTATGGCTTTATTCAAATGTTGTTTCATTTCATTGAAATTGATTTTGTTTTTCAATGAAATCCAATCGAAGATAAAACACTTTTTATCTATAAGTCGAGGAAATCCCTGATTTGAAAGTTCAAAGCAATGATTCGGTAAATTATTATGAATTAATAAATAGGTGAAACACAACCACCCAAACACTCGATCGGTAGCCGTCAGGTGATCACTGAAGTAAGGGATTTCAGTTTCTTTGTTATTATCGAGAAAATCCTTATTGAAAGCCTTATTGAACTCAAGAATCGATTGTTTTATATTATTTTGTTCTAAATTTAAACGAATTTTATAACAAAATATTTCTAATATTTGGTTCGAAAGGGTCTCGAAGTCGTCATTTGTTGGAACAGCTTTACTAAGCAAATCACAGATCACTTCAGTGGAAGCCTTCATTTTATCGTTAAAATCGACTAAAAGAGATAAAACACATTTTCTAACTCTATAGTGAGGGCAGTGCTCTACAACTTTGCGGCAAATGTTAAATAAGTCATACTTTGATTCTTCGTCTTTTCTGAGCACTCGATTTGAATAAACAAATAAATAGTGTTCGTAAAGTTCGGGTTCAGATCTGTTGTGATCTAATGCTCGCGACAACACATTGAGCGCCCGATCAACAGAATCGGCAAAATTATTATCAGCGCAACGGCTAATGTGATAATACGCCAGTTTTATCCAAAGCTGAATATTATGCGGATCACCCGCTAAGCTAGTCTCGAGTTGAGCACTGATTGGTACGCCTTCCGGAGCGTAAAATCTGTTCTTAAAGTAGATGTCGGGATCAGCCGATAATTTCAATTCAGAAATCATCGTTTGATTTATAACTAAATTCTTATCTTTTATATTAAAACAATACATGAGATCATCGAATGGCACCTCAACTCTTAATGTATCGAAAATCTTAGGAATTCTTCTGTTTAAGACACAAACTGCTGATTCATTGGATCTTTTTCTTATTTGTTCCGTAATTTTTCTGCAGTGAGTTTCTAATGGAATCTTTGGATTGGAATCAATAAGTTTTTGTGCGAATTGTAATAACTTTTGTTTGATTGCATCCAATAATTCCAAATCCATTTTTTCGGGTATTTCTGAAGTGATTCCTCCAATCTTAGGCTCGTATAACAACAAATCCACGATTTTATTGTAAGGATCTAAAAGCAATTTATCAAAATGTTGTCCCAAACACTTCTCGTCTTTACAGGTGCCCAACAAATCTGTATTTCAAACAAATGATTGGTTAGTAATGATTACTAATTAATAGGAATTAAAAAACAAAATAAGGAAATACTGACCGAATTTACAGAGTTCTTGCATTGGATTTAAATTATTTGTCCAATGATTAGAACTGATAGGAATCGACTGATTCTCAATGAGACGATACGAATGCAAATGCAAGAGAACGCTATTATAAGCATCTTTTAAATCAGTTGTTTTGTAAAGAATTTGAGAAGAATTGGAATCACTTTCAGGAATACAAATATTTATATTCAAAGGTTTTGAGGTTTTGTTGAAAAACATTTTTTCGAGAAAACAATTCAAAGATAAAATGGAATCACTCGGAGAGACAGTCAACAAATCTTTAGCTAATGTTCTCAACACTTGTTGAGAATCAATTGACTTATCGGTGACGGCGTCAGAAACTTGAGCTGATTTTAGTATTGTTTTAGGAGAAGAGGGTCTATAAAGACTCGCTTTTTTAAGATTCAATAATTTGTGACAATTCTCTAATTGTTTGACTAATCGTTTCTTCTCGTCTTCCATCTCTTCTTTGGAAAGACTCTCAGATTTTGTTCTCTTTTTATTAGGACTGATAGAAACGGAGACACTATTAGTTCGTTTGATAGCAGCAGCAAAAGGGAGTTTATATGTATTGCCATAAAGTTTAAGACCCATTCTTATGCACTCCTTTTCAAATTTGCCAATATTTTGAACCTCTTGGTTGACGTCTTTTTCAATATTCTTCAGTTCATTATTGAATGAATGGAACTCAGAAGCGGTAGAAGAGACGAGTCGTGTCGCAGCTCTGAAAGCCTCTTGCATTTTGCGCGCCTGGATTTGTGCCTTTCGCAGAGCATTCCTCTTAAGTATAACTCTAGTCTTAAGCAAATTCTGTTTCGAAATCTTTTCATTTAGTCTTTCTTTTGCTGATTTCCATTGGATTTCGTTTTGTTTGAGTTTTTTGTCATTTATTTGAATCAATTCTCGTCTCGCAATCTCTGCCTTTAGTTTTTCGAGTTCTTTCTGTTTAGTGACTGACATCACTGGTATCGGAGGACTGGAATGTGGTTTTGTTTCAGAACGGAGTCGAACCTGTTTTATAAATGAATCTAAACCTAAGGGACCGCTTAATGTGGAAGAAGGTCTCTCTGTTTCTAATTCATCGTCAGTTGAATCGTCACCGAAATGAATGATGAGTTTAGGGACTGGTTTAGGGATAGACTCTGGAGTTTCTCCTTTAGAAGTGGTATCCAAATCATTAATTTTAATGTTTTGATCTGAAGAATTGGTTTTGTCAACACTTCCCTCAAGAGATAGATTTTTAGAATTCTGTTCAAATGATTTTGAAGTGTTTTCTTCAAACTTTTCGATCGATATTTCATTGTTTTCTTCATTTAGTTTTGTCTTCGCTTTCATTGATTGAAGAAGTTGTTGTCGAAGAAGTTCTTCTTCTTCTTCGGCTTCTTTCTGTTCTGCGATTTTCATTTCTCTTCGTCTTTTGGATTCGAGTGCGAGTCTTCTCAACTCGTTTTCGTCGTCGTCTTCACTCAAAACTAAATCCATTTTCGATTCATTACTTATTTCCGGAATGTCTTCACTTTTAAAGAGGTTTTCAATTCTCTCCTTTTCTTGTCTATCGATATCTTTTTCAGCAATAGTTTCAGCCTTTTCTTCGTATTCTAGTTCCTGAAGCTGTTGTTTAATTCTTTGGTATTCTTCGAGTAAGTCTTCATAAGAGGAGTCATTCATTTCATTGCTGTTATTCTGATAAACATTTTGAGTAAAAACACTTCTCTTTGCGATTCTTTTGACTTTTCTTCTGCTCTTATGACTCCTTTTACACGATTTGTTGTGAACCACTCTTTTTGACGACGAAGTACTGATCGGTTTCATTGTGTCAACAAATTTAGGCATCAATTTTGGTGTCATTCTTAAGGACTCTTTCTTCGAAGGCTTTCCTGTGTTTCGACGCTTTTTATTTTCATTAAAACTGTTCTGACTCTTCAGTAAACGTTTGAGTCTTTCATTTTTGTCATTGTTTTCACTTTTCTTCCGATGACTTCGATTTAAGTTTTGGTTTTTGGATTCGATTAACGATTCATTGGAAACGAATGGAATATTTTTTGGAGTACTTCCCCTCCAATTGGACTTTTCGGGCGAAACAAAAGGGGGTGAAAGAGGAGAACATAAAAGTGAAATATCCTGTTCAGGATCGTAGGGCTCGTCTGCATCAGAGACTTGCATTTGAACCTCTTGTATGTCATCGTTTGAATTTAAAACAATTGTCTTTACATTCTTTTCACCACAAATTTTAGTGACATTTGACTCTTGAGTTTTAGAGATATCTTTAATGATATCATTGTTTTGTATTTCGTTTTGATTTGTAGTTTCGTTCATAACTTGAGTAACAGTTGTCTCACAAATGAAAGGAATGACTGGATTTAACCGATTTGTAGGAAAAACAAATGGTTCCGGATTTATGTTTGACCACTCTTTTGGCACAATAGGAATGCCTTCATTTAAATGAATCAGTTGTTCGTTATGTTGTGGTTCTACTAACAAATCCATTCGAGGCAGAGGTGGACGAAAGGGTAGAGGTTCCGATTGAATTGGGAGTCTGTGTTGAGGAGGAAAAGGAGGGGTTGGAAGTAATGCTCTCATTTGAGGTCGCATTCGCACAGGCATTGGATTATCGGGTGCTCTGAATGGTATTGAGTGTATCGGAACTCTCGGTCGCGCATCAAATGAATGAAATCTATTTTCAACTGATTGTCGATAATTCGGTGGATTTATTGGATTTAATTGTGGTCTCGAAAATGTCATCTCTTGTGGGTTTGCAATGTTTGGAGACATCGGACCAAGATTTTGATCAAAATTAGTTTTAGACCCGAATGTGGTCTTATTATTGTTTATTAAAAACCGTTCGTCACAATCATTGAATACATTTGGGTCTCGACTTACTCTTAGGTCGGTATCACTCGAACCAAATAAAGGGTCTCTTTCTTGGCTTAAAAGTGTCTGAAAAATAGGAGAAATGTCACTCGAATTGCTCGATATTTTAGCCTCATTTGCCGCGAAATTGGGGGTAAACGGAGATTCAAATGCACTTATTTCGGTGATCTCCCCTTCCTCTAAGTCTTCCATATCATCATTCATAGACATTTTGGTTTCGAAGATAAACTGATCACTAATTTTAAATCAAAACAAAATATTTAGAAATAAAATAATTGCATCACTTATTTGACTGATTCTCAAAAACGACATAACATTTAAAAATCAGTCAAAATATTTGTTTATTTATATATTTTTGTTTAATTAATAATAATTTTAATACAAAACTATTAATTGATCTTAATTTTGATAATTAATAATAATTTAATAACTTTTAAGTTAAATATTTTCAAATAATTCATTATTTCTATTATTTTAAGATATTATTCAACTTTTGCTTTGAATATAACGTTGTTTTTGAATAATCAATGTTTGGATCAAATAATAAACAAAAATATTTGAAAACAGAAATCATTTGAAAATTATTAAAATGAGTAAAAAAGATAATAAAATTAAACCAAGAGATCCAATTCACCGAATTCATGATGAGGATGAAGCGGATGACTCTTTTGATTTTGAAGACCATGTCATAGATGATAATAGTGGTAATGTATTGATTTAATCATCGCTTTATCTTTTTGTCGATAATTTTAAATTGATTTTAATTGATAATTAAGATGAGGTGAATGACCCAAATAAAAATTTGAGGGGTGAGCCCGATGGCGAAGAATCACGCCATCAAACCAGAAATTTACGCTCCAGAACCCGAAGACAGAATGATATTTCACCATATTTTGGTGTTAAACAACAATTAGAAGAAATAAAGAGAATTAGTCCAACAAATGAAGTCAAAAGAAAATGCAGACAATCAAAGAGAAACAAAGAAGAAACAGCGACCGACGGATCAAATTTCTTATTTTGGATTATTGTCTTAATTGGTGTCATAATTGGACTCAGCGTAGGTTTTTATCTCTTTGATGGCCAGAGATTCTTCGATATGAGACAAAACATTGGTTCTATGAATTTGATAACTGAATGGCAGACATTTGATTCAGAATTTGAATCTTTTGAAAGAATTTATTCAGAAGTCATTCCTATTAAGGGTTTCAAAGTTTTGAAGACTTCAGTCGGAAAAGTAATGAATAGAACAAAAGGGTCTCAAAGATCGCACAGCAGTTCGCCGGCAATACTTCTTCTGATCGCTTCTGAAGACAATCAAAATATCTTAAAGTGTGTCGAAAGAGATTTTGTAAAATCTCTTAATAAGGCTTACAATGAGATCAATCCAATTGTGATAAATGGCAGACAAACGGACGCCACAGATATTGTCGATAAGTTTGATCTAAACTTTAGAGACCAACAAAAGCACACAATTATTATCGAAAACATAGAATCGATTTCAGGCAAAGATGTGATGTCTTTGCATCAGTTCACAGATCACGAAAACGCCAAATACAAAGACGTAGTGATAGTTATGACAGCAATTAATTACCAAAAATACAATTTAAACAAAAGAGCGAATCCTTTGGAAATGGACTCAATTGCATCAAAACTCTTCCAAATCAAGTGGAAGAATGATTTGCCCGAAGAACAGAGTTTCGCACTCATCAGTCGTTTGACGCCATCAGTGGTTACAATTATTGGTCAAACAAAAGATAGTTATAACTGTTGATCAACTCTTAAAAAATAAACCATTAATTTATAGTCAAATAAAGAGTTTATTTAGACTTTTGTTAATCAATTTGATGATGAGCTCAGATATACTTATTCTGTTCGCTGTATTTAACATAAATTTTTTCTTTTTATAGAAACAAACGTTTAATTCATTTGAAATTCATTTTATTTTTAAATAATTTCTAAAATAATAAATAAATTCGAAAAAAATATATAAAATATTATTAAAAAAATCAATTAATTGGCACTTATTTTGTTAATGGGTTATGGTTTATGAAGTATGAGCTGCCACGAAGACTTCCACTTCAGGTTTTGCACTTCATTGGCAGTAAGACTACCCGACCCGTAACTCAATGGCAGGAATTTAATGAAAGTATAGAGAATCGCAAAAATCAATACAACTGTCAATAAATTAAGAATTGGTTTACGTATCAAACATTTTAAATGTTCGATAAGGGCTGACATTAGCATAACTTTGAATACTAGAGCCGGTAAATAATGGTGAAGAAAGAGGGTTCGGTCGGAAAGAAAGAATGGGATGACATAAAATAAATATCCGACCGACAAATATAAGCCAATTCTTACGAAGAGATTCCAATTCCCTTAAAAAACAAATAGATTTAAGAATCAAATGAAAAATTAACAAAATATGTCTTACGCTCTGATATGTCATAAAAACGTCGTTTTCTTCGCAATAAATATATTAATAATAAAACGAAATATAAAACAACGGAAACATTCGCCGAATACCACAAAACAATATTTCCAATCAAATGAATTTGAGACTGAATTCAAACAAAACGCAAACAAATTATTTGAATAAATAAATACATTATTAATAATACTTACATTACTTTGAGGACTAACCCAATAAGCGATTCCTTTGGTTAATGTAATCCATTCAAGGGGTGATTCACAGCTATAAATATGGTTTTGAACGTTTTCCTGATTAACGACAAGCATTTTGTACTGCAATTCAATCATTTTATCCCAAAACGATAGATGAGTCGGTTTTAGAGGAACGAATTCAGCCAAACCCATCTCCCGTTCTCTTTCTTTAACGTCTGAATTCTTTGTATATCTGTGCTCCTCGACGTTCCAAACGGCGTCTTCTTGATTGTGATTCTTATCGGTGACCACTTCGTGCTGATTGAATCCCCAGTCAGGCAATTGTTTGCCACTAAACTAATTACAAATATATTTCATTAAAAACACAAACAATTCGTCAAAAAAATAATACTTTTAAAGCTTGAGATGTATTCAAATGAATTAATTGAACCCTGGAGTGAATGGTATGCCATAAACCATTAGTGTCTTCGCTGTTCAAGAGCTTTACTTTCCACAAATTCTGTGCCGCCATCGATATATTGTAATCTATATAACAGGAGACCTCTTGATTCTGAGGAGAGACTGGCGCCGCCACATCGTGACTATTCAGCGCCCGACCGCTTATTCCGTGCACTAATTGAATAATATCTCCATTTTTTATTCGATCGATTGGATCGGAAATAACCAATTCGTTGCTTAATATTAATAATTGAATACATTTTAGGAATAATTCGGCAAAAAAAGAGTAATACTTTTCTGGTCTCTTAACGATCCACCAGTTGTTCACATCTTTGAACGAATAACAGGTAACCTGTTGTTGATGAGAACTTCCCCTATTGTCCGGATAGCGGATCGGGTATAAGGCTTGATGCGAGTGTAGCCAACAGGCTCTCCCGTGAGTATGTCTTAGTGTAACCTGAGAGCCATGAGCTATCTCTAAAGGCTGACCCTTAGTTATTGAGGCCAATCCTCCCTTTATTACAACAAAAAGTCTTTCAGATATTGAAAACCATTTTATTTGAAATATACCTCAAGACTGGCCTGAAAAGCACTGGTCATTATGTTGTCGTGAGGGCCGGCATTTGTCAATAATGATAAATGAATGTAAAAAACAGTGCAATAAATAATTAGTGGAAATATTATGAAATTAAAGCAATAAAATCCAAACTCCAACCAAAGGTAAGTCTGAAAAGAAACCAATTTTTAATCAATTAATCGTTGATTTCATTTAAAACAAACCGTTTTTCTGGTTTTGTCTCCAATTTTGAGCCAAAAGTCCCAAAAAGTAATGAAATGAATAATAAATAACGAAAATATTGCGATATATTTGACACAAAAGCCAAAAGTGAGAAACAGAGCTGAAATCATTAGCCAACAGAACCACTGAAGACTGAAAGTTGACTTTTTTGTAGACATAACGAACGAAAAAATGCCGAACAGTGAGAAGAATATGAGTATTGTATCCATTAATATGAATCGGGACTGAGTTAGTAATGCATTGTCTGAAAGAGATATTCATTTAGTCATAAATTGTTTTGAAGAAGAACTGACCCAAAAGAATAAGTAATGCCGCCAATGAGGCTGTCCTGTGAGTCAAACCAATTGCGACCATCAGGTGATAGACTGTTGGGATAATAAGTGCACCAAAAAGAGTCGGAACAAATCGTAAAGCCTTTAGCGGTACGTTTGGGTCGTATTCTGTATTTAAAAATATTTGTTTAGAGTTTGAAAGGTTTGGATCCTATGACTGACTTTCGCCGATAGCAGTGTTTATGTGTTCGCCATTATATCCCGCGATATAAGCACTCAATGCTATCAATTGCTTCCCGAGGGGTGGCTGTGAGTCAAAGAAGAAGACTCCTCTGAGGTAAAGACTCACAAACTTTCCATAATGTAATTCATCGAATCTGTCAATAAATGTTTGAATCAAACAATCGTTA
The DNA here is from genome assembly GCA_034699985.1 of Minunthozetes semirufus. Classification (NCBI taxonomy): domain Eukaryota; kingdom Metazoa; phylum Arthropoda; class Arachnida; order Sarcoptiformes; family Punctoribatidae; genus Minunthozetes; species Minunthozetes semirufus. Next base: position 23,199 of record JAQIXD010000456.1, read on the forward strand.
AGATATTTGTCATAAGAAGACATACACAACACTCGATGGTTCAGATAATCGGTAGAATCTAAAGGCAAATCCGACGGCAAATAAAAGCCAAGCGATTGAATTGATCTCAATATTAATAGTAAGGGGTCTATCATCGGCTTCTGTGATAACATCTTTATCCTCTGACTTTTGTTTAAAACTATTATTCAAAAGCTTTTCATTGCATTCATTGGCTTTATTTTCATCAATAATTTTAGCCATTTTTCCATTAGTTGTCGGATGAAATTCATTTGATTTTACAATCATTTTGTTATTTATTTTAATTATTTTTATATTAAAAATCGTTTCATTTGTCGAATAGTTTTTGTATTTATTTTCTTTAAAAAATTAAATTTAATATAAATTAATTGAAAACATGATTAATAAAATCTAAAATAAAATAGATTACAATAAATGAAAATTATTGACAAATCATTGATGAGAAGGTCTTTAAATTGACATAAAGTTCAACATTTAAAGAGATTTGTTGTCTGTAAACACGACTCAAAACATGACACACGTGTCAGTTATATAGAGTTTTAGCCAATCCTATTGCTTTCGCAAAACTTATTATTCAAGAGCTGCACAGGTATGCAGTTTAGGTCAACTCTCCACAGTATTACAGTATTGCCATTGCCTTGATTATATGCCAAAAGTTTTGATGGACCACACCTTTTGGCACTCAATATAACAAACAATTCATTCAAAACCTTACCTTTTAATGCCATTTAATTTAACTTATAATAGAAATATAGATGAGACCAGAGATTGAACCAGAGATTAACCAAATCTAAATTATTTAATTTATAAATTAATAACGAATGTCAATATTCTCTAGATTTTCACTAAAGATCTGCAGTAGTTTTATTCCGTTCACTTAAAAAACAAATGTTTTTGCGAATAATTGAATGGAATTAGATTTTATTTGAATTTTCGCTTTTAACCCAAACTATAAGTTATTGTTCGCTAAATATAATAGACTTTAAATTATTAATCAATTGCTTAGAAAACTAAACTTATTTCACTGATTATGAAAATATTTGTCTGCTTTTCTCAATTCATTGTATTTTTGATTTCGTTTATTATAATCAGAAATTTTTTGTTGTATTTCACCGAAAGATAAATACTTTTTCTTAAAAAATTAATTCATTGAAACGGAAAACATTTCTCAAGATTTTAAACTTTTGAGACTCAAATCAACCGAAAAAAATAGGAGAAAAAAGGAACGGAATAATGAAACAAAGGATGAGTTTTGGGAACAGATTTCGAATAAATTGCGAACAAATTTCAAACAATTAAATAGTTTTTCGGTTCAATTGATTAACAAATCTTTGATTTCCGTATAAAACAAATATTTCGATATAAAATGTCTCCAATATTATGCCATTATTAAAATCATTTGAATTCTTCCACAAAAAGTATTGAATAAACTCTTGAAATGAGGAATAAAGAGACGAATAAATGCTGAAAATATTTAATAATTAATTCAATTCATAAATACAGAGAAATAACAAAAGTTTTGTCTCAAAACATAAACGATTGGTTATATCATTGATATATTGACTAATCGTTTGTCCAAACAATTAATAAAAAACAATTCAATTGAAAAGAAATGTTTGAATCGAAGTATAATACAAAGTAAAGTAAATAACGAAAAATACAATAATTCTTTTCCAACGAATAATTAAATTTGTGTTTAGTCTTCGCTATCACTTCCAGATTCACTCAACCGAAGGTCTTCACCTGAAAGACAAAAAACGATTAGCAAATGAATGATTGAATATTAGTGGAAAGGGTTGACATATTTGACACAAGCGATCAACTTTTGAGTTCAAATGTGGACTATTAGTCAAATAATTGAATTAATTTATAATTTGTTTTTAAATTGAATTTAATTTAATAAAAGATTTATAAAAGACTTTAAGACTTAAGACTCACTTAATTGACTGAATTTAGGCATTGATGGCAATACAGCTGAGGTTCCATTAGTTCCATTGGCAGCACCGGAAGCACTCGAATTTTTGCACTCAAACTCTTGATCGTCTGAATCGGAATCACTGGACACCGAAACCGACATCTTTTCTGACTTTGGATTGGCTTTACTTTTGTTGAAACTATTCTTGTTTTGATTGCTATTACTTTTGAGAGGAGGGTTGGCTTTTTGAGGCTCAACAGTGGCTTTGGAGTGGTTCTCATCATCACTACTGGAATCACTACTGCTATCACTAGAGCTGGAACTGGACTCGTGATCACTCGAATCACTGGAAGAGTCGGACAGACCTAACGCTTCGTTGATATCACGTTTGTTGTGAGCAAAACCAGAATTGGGAACAGAAACAGACGGCTTTGAAGGTACTGATGACAGAGAAGAGAGTGTCGGCATTGAGGGACTGATGGGTTGACTCATTGACGGACTGTTACGTTGGATTTGACTCAAAGTATTTCCATTAGAGTTAGTGTTAGTACTGTTAGAGTTGGCCTTATTTGGGGAAAGTCTTTGCTTATTGTTTGGCGAGTTTTGGCGATTATTTGTGTTTAGAGGAGAGTTTGGCTTTTGCTGCGATCCAGACATTTGTGGCACTAATTTCTTGGTGTCAATTGGCGTTTGGGAACCACCACTCATTTGCTTCTGGCCTTTGCTACTACTCTTAGGGTTTTGTTGTCGCGTTCTCTTAACTGTTATGTTTTGGTTCAACTTTTCCAAAGTTATTTCACCCGTTTTGTGATCTATTATAAGAACACATTCTTTTTGATGAGGTTTTCGCGAACCCTTGAAAACAGTTTCCGAAGTTCCCGAGCTCTCGGTGTTGGGCGCCGTCACCGTTACCTTATTATTAGACTCAACATCAAGTAATGCAGTCTTTTCTCTATCAACAGAAGCGGGTTTGAAGTCATCTGTTTGTCAACAAATCATTCGTTAATTTTTATATAAAAAACAAATCATTTAATGTATTATATCTTTGAGTGTTATCTCTCTCTTCATTTCATAACTTTATTTCATTAAATTGTAAAACTCTATCATAAAAAAGGTATTCAGAAATATCTTAATAACTAAAAATTGGTGAAAGAGATCATTATTTTCTTATTCTGTAATTAGATATTAATTACATTTTTAATTCCAATCGAAACGAAGTTGAATTTGGTATTTATAAAAAGGGTGTATAAAAATTGAAATACCATTTATAGCTTGTTTTTAAATCACAAAATAATTCATAAATACAACAAAATTATAAATTCTAGTCTCAAAAATACTTGAAGCCATTCATAATCCTCTAAGAAGAGGAAAACACTGGTTTTCCCCTTAAGCTTAATCTCATAAAAGATTGAGATTTCATAAGAGATTCGTTTTTTTT
>JAQIXD010000457.1:0-26491 GCA_034699985.1 Minunthozetes semirufus
TTTCTTATTCTTTTTCCAAACATTTTTCAGTTTGTCTTTCATTGCGTTTAATGAAAATGTAAGCCATAGACAGGACTGTGCGTAGGCTATGTTTATAAGAGGCCAGGGCTAAGCCCAGGTTGTGAGCATCTGCTCATTTTTTGCCAATTTCTCGTAACGCCTTTATGGTCAACATATTAAGATGTGGCGATGCCTTCCGATTCAAAGCGGAAAATGAGCCATAAGTGCAAAATAAGTCGACCGATGAGTCTGTTTTTTCATTGCATTAAATTTAGACAACAGAACAGAATAGCACAGAATAGAAATGAAAAAATGGTACCAAAAAAAGTATGGACCGAATGAACTCAGAATAAATTAGTTGTTATTTAAAGACAAACTAATGTTTGTCTCAGACCTGAAATCACAGAAAAATAGGGAAAACACTTAAAAAAGATTTTATTTTGTGAGAAAAGAGACAAAACAACAAATAAATGGCTATCGATGTACACGATCTCCACTTTTGGACAGACTTTCAGAGCCATACGTTGAGTGTATGGGAGCAGAGAATAGCGATCAGACATATCGGTGCGATTGAGCGCACAAATCAATTTCAATTATCCACCTCTGCATTCACTGCATTTATTACTGGCACAGGTATTATCATTTGCCAATCAATGACCCGCTGGTTATAAACGTTTAATACGTATGTGTTGTAAGCTATGGAGTGAACCCCTTCTTCGACGTGGGATGCCATCATCCCATCCATATTATGCTTTGATGGCAGTTCATATGCATATGTGTGCCCTAATGTATGTCTGTGCAGTACTTTCACCTGAGGGTTATTTTCGTTCACTTTTTCCATATTAAGAATTAAACAAAAATATGTATTCTTTAGGAATGTGTGAACACAAAGAGAGCCCAGAATAATGTGTAGATCTTTGAATGGGAGTCCATTGGTAATACCAGTGCCAACGCCATTCCCAATATGGTATTGTAAATAAACAATAATTAATGATTTCAATCAAAGAATCTCATATTTGGCTGACTTTGAACTTTAAGCTCAATCTATAAATACATATAAAGATTCTCTCGATTTAAAAGTTTTGAGAAAAAATTCAATTTTTTGGTTCATGTGTTGAATTAGTAATTATTTTTTCGCACAGACTCTAATCCCTGACTGAAATCTGTTTATTATATTTGATATTTTGCTTATTTATTTTAATTTAGTTTCGGTTCCACTTAACCCCATATCCATCACTCGTTTACAAACACCAGGACTTACCTCAACTGAGATACCATATGGTGTTAACCCAAACACAGGGTTTTGCTAATTAAAAGTATAGTTAATATTTATTTTTTAGTTCAGAATTGAATGAAAAATTATTTCAAATATTATTTCAGATCAAATGAAAGATAGTATGAAATGCATTAGGATTGCAATCAGTCAGTAGTAATTGATCGAGCATAATAAATCGTTTATTTAAAGTCAAAACACAGTCAAGAATCCTCTTGAAGAGCTCTAAATCAATACCTGATTAAAAATTCTGAATTGCTCTATTGCTAGAATAGATTTATTATGGCTATAATTTATCAGTAAAATTGTTTACTAAACATCCAAAAGGATTCATTGAATGAATTTTGTAGTGATTTTGTGCTGTTCACTACTGTGGATGTGCTTTACTCTCTTTTATTGATAATTCCAACGATTAATGTTTTACATTAAAAACTTGTTAAACAATAAAATGGTTTTTTATTTCATAACTTCGCACCCAATCTGTGAGATATTCTCTGAAGAGTTGAGAAAACTTTTGGAAAATTAATTTAATTGACGGCTTTTGATGGTCTATCCATCCATTCCTACCATTAATTTATTATCAAATATTTTTTTAGTTAACATTTACCTCAATTTTGTTTTGCAAAGAATATCATATAATAATATCTCACTTCTTCACCAAAAGGGCTTTACTTCAATGTCTATCAGAGGTTCAGATGCTTCTCGTGTTTAACAAAAAGAAAAATATGGTATAAAATATTCCATAACACAGAGGTTTGGCCATAACTTTGGGCTGAGGTTTTGGGGGTAAACAGAAAATCTATCGCATCTTATAAAAAGGCATAATTGGTCCCAACCCTAACACAATATTTTACAGCTTTATATGAAGTCATAAATATTTACGTTAATATCTTATGGTTTTCTTTAACAGCAAGAAATAGGTCGAGAGATATAATGTCTGTTTCCCTACGAAAAGCAGATTCTTTTTAGTAAAAACAACACAACTTTTTTCCAGTATTTCCTATACTTAATAAAAGTTAACAACTTTTAAGGTGCATATTATTGATCTTTATTATCGTGTAGTGAACTAAACAACAAATCATGTTATATATACACCAGGAGTATATCCGAAGAGACCACACATGTGTTTCGGCTCTAATTTGGGAACTGTTTTAAACGCCAAATCCAATGAGCTTTTAGTGAACACAAGAATATGTTATAAAAAGATATAACAATTGTATGAAAAACAACTAAAAATTCTTTGCGAGGGAACAGAATAACAATATATCAAACTCTCGTTTCGTTTTTGGGCATCCACTCAGTCCGTCCGTTTCCTTTTTTGGACAATTTCCACTTTTTCTCTATTGTTCTTGCAATCAAAATTTTCATCTATTAATAATAGGTTATTATATAACTGCTATTCATTTCAAATCATTTGTTTGGTTCGTTTTAAATGCATTTTTACATAACATTCCTTTAAAAAGAAAAACTTATTATAATATTTGAAACCTATAATAAAGTTTAGGAAATCTGTGATATTTATCTATCAATTCATTATATGTAATCATTTTTCAACTGATATTTCACTGAAAATTGCAGACAAAATATGATGATTGAACGCTCATCCATATCCCTACGAGATTCTGAGATAAGCTTGTACAACTGTATAATTGTAAAATTATTGTCAACCGGATGAGAGCAACTCTTTCTAAGTGATTCAAATGCTATGAAAACTGTCCCAATCATTAATACCTAACTCGGGATTCATCAACTCTAAAGTGGATTTCTTTCTCTATAATATCTCTATTATAAGTCCTTATATAATGTATAAGTAATTCAAATATGGAATTCACTGTAATTTTATTGTTCAGTTGTTCTCAAAAGAGATGATAAATGAAATCCAAGTCAAACAGAAATAATTGAGTTGTTGTTAAACAAATAGAAAACTAATTTATAATTTTATGCTAAAGTAAGAAAAAACAAATAAACATTTGAAAAATACATTTAATATCACAAGAAATATGATTTACGTGAGAACTGAGGAAAACCTAATATAAGATTTTAGAGAAAAAATCAATTCGTTTATTCAATTCATAAATTATTTGCCAAAAAGGCATTTGTTTTTTCAAATGTAGAGAAAGAAGAAGAAGTAATAAGAAGTTTGAAATTAGTTTTTATGTATACATTCATCTGTAAGGCATCGAAAAACTAAAAAGTTTATAATATTGATTGCCTTTCGAATGAATTATGGATTTATTCATATGAAAAATGCAACGAATTTTTCAAACTGTTCTCACAAACTATGGGTCCAACAGTTTTGAACAATTTTTAGCCAAAAGTCAGAGTTATTCCACTATTAAGTTATTAGACAAACACAGGAATAGCCAAACATATGAATTAAATTTACAGGTCGTGAATCGCACAGTCTGTCTGACACGTGATGTCTATCATTCATGGCTTTGCTTTATTGCTTGTGATTCAAAAAATTGGTAGAATTTCCTGAATTTATACTAATATTGCATTTTTCTCTGCTTAAAGTTTATTGTATAATATGGTTACTAAAGTGAATGGTTGTGCAAAAAGTTGTGCACATAATCTACACATAACTGCCAGCGATCTGTCTTTTCTGTCCTATGATTACGCTGTAGTGAAGACCGAAATTAGTTTTCATAGCATTTTTCCCATAGAAATCAAAGCTCTATATCTATACTAATAATATAAATTGGCTCAAAGTGTATCACAAGCACAGGCAGAGCACACACACACATACACAGAGTACATAACCGAGGCAATGGCCAAAACGATGCACCTGCTTCCTTAATTATAGCGCGTCCTAAATCATTGCGAGAGGTATCTTCTCTTTCACAGTGAGCGCCGTTTTAAGTGAAATAGCCCGGAGCCAACGCGTCTTTTGTTAAATATTAGCCAACGTTTGCATTTGCATATCGTCCACAAAAAATACTTTTTTCTTAGTCTTAACGCTATAATAGTTTTTTGTTGTATTTCAGATTAGGTTACGTCTGTTCCCAAACACTCACAGATTTCATGTGAAGATAAAATCATTTAAAAACTTATTATTGTATACAAAACTATATAATAGAAGTAATCTCTCTCTTCAGGTCTTTCCATACAATACTGAGTTTTGTTTTTTTAAAAGTCCAAGAATTCTATCCGTCGTTTAGATTTTCTAATGATTCGCTTCAAACTAATTGAGTTTCTTTTGAAACTTAAAAAAAATTGTAATACATTTTTCCCTCCGAAGGGAAGACATACTCGAAATAATATAATAAGTGAATGAAATATTGCCATTTCATGTACTCAACCAACAAATAACTCAATTATTTTCTCTAAATAATTGACAACAAATTAATTTTGTTTCTAAAACTTCAGTATTTCTTCGGAAACAAAATAATGATTAGGAGTACTGCACGCCCCCGGACTCCGCTCTACCCTCAGAATGTGTTTTAAAAGTTTTCGTTTATCCGTTAATATAATAATTTCTTAATTTTGACGAATTCACGATTGAATTCTCTAAGAGTCAAATACTATTCAAATTATATCTCAATTGGAATACAATTACAAACAGATCTGCAAACGATTTAAACAAATTCTGTAAACTATTGCTATTTCTCAGTTGAGAGACGATCCTAAGAGGCCTAACCCTCATCCGTATTTGTGAGAGTCATAAGTAAGCATATCTTTGTTTTTTGGACAAACGGTAATCGCAGTTCAAGAGTGCTCTATAGGTATAGTATTTTGCAATTTATTTACATATTTATAAAACACTTCATGTCTTTGTTATTCGTATTCAATAGTATTCATACGTTTAGTTGTGAAGCAATTTAATAGCGATATCACGAACTCCAAGACGTTAAGACGCTGTGAAACCACCTGCGCTGCACAACTGCTAGGCTTTCCTGCCCTCTTCTTTGGTGTTAGCACTCTATGGCATAAGTCTAAGCACATCACTACTACTTACAAAGAATCACAAACCACCCATTCCTGTGTCGTGTTGTACCAGTGCTTAGGCTAAGGGGTCTGCAAACCGAATAAAAGCGTTTGTTTTTTATTCGGAATCAAATTTGAATTTTCTTTTTTTACGATAAAAAAAATAATTAATTTTTTTCTGCCGTCAAATGATTTGGAATTTTATTTTAGAAGAAAAAAAGTTTAAGAGAAATACAAATTTGGTTGCAATCAGTTATCCATTGAATATATATTGGGTTTGTTTTTACGATTCTTCGAAATAGTTGGCCCCCCATAGCCTCCTCCCGAATGTCCAAAGTCTGATCTGAAGTTATGCTGAGTTTGAAAAATATAAATAAAAATAGTATTCGTTTAAAATTCTGTATTCAGTCTGAGATATAATACTCTTTATGTATGTCTCCATAAATTCCGATTAGAAAAGGAATTCTAAAATGTTTTTAGTGCTCAATCTCTTTACGACTCAATCCAATGCCTTTTCCACCTGAGCTCAATATATCGTGAGTAGAGACAATGGCAATCGTCGGCGCAGTCCTGTTGTGCTGATTGACTGCCAGCGATTCGAGAAACTAAAGTCTTAAGAAAATTCTTCAGAATTTTAATTAATGGCAAAAAGAAAGCACTGAATGAATGACTTAAGAAATGAGTTAAAAGCGTAGAGAAATTGTTTGCAAGAGTGGAGTCACACCATTAGCCATATGGCATGTGCTCATCGATACAACACATAATGCATAACACAGTGACACAATTGCTTGACTGATAATCTGAAACTATGAAACAGGAAGTTTTACTACAAAAATGTTAGGAATATGTTTGGCGAAGCACTTGAAAGATATGCCTCACAATTAACGACACTTTCTTTGAGAGCACATACAGGAGAGTGTATGAGAGAGAAGAGGGGAGAGAGAGAGAGAGACCGATAGCGGAACGTAACGGTGGTTAACAGCGGCTCACATACGGCTCTCATATGAAGTCTTAAATTTTTTTGTTTCTTTCGCTTTCAATATTCATATAATGGTTTTCGCGGCATATATTTAAAGTGCTTTTAAAGCACTACAATAGAGAACTAGTGTTTCACTAATAGCTAATGAGTTTACCGGTTAAGCATTTGCCGGCTCTCATAGTCTTTTACAGTTGCGTAGAGCCGGAGAGCACATGTGTTAAGCGCCGGACAGGTGAGAATCAATGAGAAACAGTGGGAATCAGTTGGAATCAGTTGGAAACCTACTCAACTTAAGACACTTATACCAAGAAATCATCCTTGAAATGAAAAGACTGTGCGATAAGTTTGAAGATAAGGAAAGCATACAATGAGTTAATGTTGTATGAAATGCGACAATCCTTACAAATCCATACCATTTCTACCGATAAGATACATATAACTCATTATTTATTCAAAAACACAAATATTAATCATTGAATAGGTTTTGTAAAAACAAAAACATCGATAAGTTTTGTTTTCCGATATTATATATACTTTTATCTAACCCTACAGAGTCTGTTCTCTCATTTCTACGAAAGGAATACGAAATCAATTTTTCATTTATTTATAACAAGACGTTGAAAGCATTTTTAAGACACATCACAACATATTTAGGATACCTTTCCTTTTGATGGCTAAACAATACAGTATAGCAACGAGTGTTGATCGCTATGTGTAGACCACCCATTATTGCGGGCATACCAGAGCTCACTATTATTCCTCCCAAAGGGTGTACAGAAATAGCTTTACATATAATATTGTGTATAAGAAGAGAGAACAAACTGTTTGCTGATGAGCTAACAACTAATTTATTGGAAATTCATTAACTGAATTGAGCAGTGAAGTCGTGACTCAATAGCTATAGATCATCCTTCAAATAGTGATCCCAACAGTGGTCGGGCTATACATCAATTTTTTGCTCTGATTTTAATACCAAAAATAGAGTTCAAAACCAAAACTAATTAAAAAACATTCGTTTATTACAAAAGAGTTTTTATTAAAATTGTTTTCACAAATGTATAGAAAATCAATTAGTTTTTAAAACATTTTACTCTGAAAAGCAATTTTCAATTATGGCTTTCCATTTATGACTGACTACTGAACCAAACGAAAAACTGATAAAATCTTTTGAGAAAACGTTTTTGGAAACAAAATTACTTTAAATTTTCTCCACTTTTTAATCATTTGGATCTCATTCTCATAATTTTATGCAAAATCATGTAAATAAGTAGTTATTAATGTTGTTATTACTTCCATCTTATTTGTAATTATCCAGAGATGTGCAGAACATCTCTGGTATAACTTTTGTACCAACAAAGGAATATTCATAATAAATATAATGAGATATTCATTGAAAATCTTATTTGGTTTACAACTAATCGTTTGGCCATTCATTGCCACAAATTAGTGTTAAACCAAATTTAGTATTGAATTTACATCAGATTATAGTCGGAAAGAATGGCCGTATCTGTAGAGCAGATTTGGTTCTCCTCCTCCGTCCATATGTTCGCAGAATAAGACTGTTTTATCCGATGGCGTGTCTTAGACTCACGTTTTCTATTTGGATGATAATCACGAGATCGGTAACAACGATAAGATAATTATTGGATATTTTCATAACACCAGCTGTAAGTCGAGCTCATATTCTGAGTGAACCCTAAATTTAATTGAGTGAGTGATTGGTTAATACATTTTTCCTATTTATTTATCAAATTATAAAAAATGATCGATTATTCAAATGATTGTAACAAAACTCAAATATTAACTAAGATTTCTTATTTTTCAAATGATTGTCAGAGGGATAACACACTTCATATTCTGATCAATCGATGACCAGAACCTCGATTTTAAAGACCAAACACTTCGAGTGTTTGCACAAAATATCACATTTTCGGAGATTTTGGACAAAATTTCACCGAATTATTCGGAATTCTTCACACTATTGAGCCTTTATTTGCCTTTTAAATTGCATTTTAGAAAACACACATAATTTTATTTCTACTCAATCAAGAGACGATCAAACTTTTAAAAAATGGTCATGTTCGATAATTCAACCAAAGATATCAGGTTTCATTACTTCATCTGATTTATTGACCTGAAAATGATTTCTTAATAATTGAATTTCAAAATTCTTTTATTATCTCATTTGAGTTTTCCCACAGTTAAGAAACACCTGGCTCTTTTGGGCGCATTCTGTCTATTTCTGAGAGCCCTGTGCTGTGTATGCTGTGCTGTGCTGTGCTGATGCACATCTCTGAAAATCTATGATAATGTGTTTTGAAGGCTTAACTAAAATTCTGTTAAGACGTGTACTTTTGTCACAAATCACGTTCGCATATAATTCTTGTGCAAACATCGGGTGTGATGTCTGTCCAGTGATTGCAGAAGTCGTAAAATTTAGCGAAAAATCTTATAAAAGTTGACAAAAATTTTGACAAAAGAAAAGCAAAATATCAATACTAGTATCAGAAGAGAACATTTGCACCACTTTTTGTCTAAATGTTTGCCTTATGATCGATACTAAAGGGCACAGGCATTGAATTGTGGGCAGGTTTAAGTACCCGAACAATCCCCTCATCGTACATATTCCGGGCCATAAAATTTTTCATTTAATATCTTTGTGTAGGATTTGATAATATGTTAGCAATATTTAGCCATAAATATTGAAAGACATCTAAAATATAATTTGGATTTTGTTTTTGTTCTTAAAATAAAATTTGCAAAAAATATCAATAATTTTGTGATTCAAGTCATTAACTATTCTTAAGATTTGCTGCGCTAAAAGTGTCAGTGAATCTGATAATAATCTTTCAACTTTTTCATCGCTTATTATCGATTCAATCAAAAAACAAGAAAATTAATGATTAAAAGTTCAACGGAAGGGTTCATCGAATTAACTGTTTTTTAATTAAATTAATTATAAAATCATTAAAAATTGAAAAATATTTTCAGAAAATAACTTTTAAACAAATAATTGATTTCAATCAGACTTTCTTTTATGTCTGCATTGAATTGAAGGCAAAATAATAATCAAATCTATTCAATGAATTAAATAATTTATTATATAATCAAAGACGACATTGAATTAGAAATACAAAACGAATAACAGCACAATCGATGAGAAATCTGTTAATGTTATAAATTTGATGGCTTAAGAGCATAGCACAGGTAGCAAATGCCAGAACAGCATCCGTAGAGCAGTTGCAAAGTGTTGGTGCAGTTCATGTGCATCGACGCAAACAGACAATTGATTCATTGCATACATCATTCGTTAATAATTGGATGACTTCTGTACTAAAGCTCAAAAAATATGGTCATATGGGAGCCCAGGTATTGAACGCTGTGCCACTCATTGTCAGTTATTATTGCCGATTGTCAGTCATCAGCAACAAGTGCAACAGCACCAGCAACAGGTCTATCCATGCGTGGACATCATCCACTATCTGGCACTGCATTGTCTATCTTTGGAAATACATTGTATTCCAGCCCTCGATTCAAACCAACAGAAGAACTCATTGTTTCAGAGCTATTCATATGGGATTGAATTGATGGACATCTTATGCAACGCTATGCCATATGATGGCTAATAATTTACTCTTTTTGTCCTTTTTTGGTACTAATCGGTCGGCACTCAACCGAAAATTGGATTCTGATTGACAAGAGTTTGAGCATTGATGCGATACATCGGACCATATAATTGGGAAAATACCACAAATTCCCAAAAGATCTGACACTTAATCACTAATTATAAGAAAAAAGCACTGATTTTTGTGAAAAACTTAAATGAGATGACTTTCGGAACACAATATGTCTGTTATTATAGAAATAATTCACAGATTTTTTGTTTTGAGTTTTGAATTCATTTGAATCGAAACCTTGAGATGTGATTCAAATGTCTTAAACGAGTACTTAATTATGCAAAACGGAAAGTGAACTCCGACTGAGTCTATGCTCTGAACCACATTTGATGGTATAATAAGTGTGGGAACAGTGCAGACAATTGGTAGACAATCAAATGTGCTGTGCTTTAAAACTCCCTTAATTTAAAATTCAGTGCAATTAAAAACAAAGAGAACAGTTACAGAACAGTTGGTCCGAGTGGTGACTCAAATGATTGTCTGTGCGAATCGGTCTGTAGTGTAACGCCAAACGCCAGCCGTATTGTCTTTACCACTTCCGCGCTATACACCAGCACTTCGGCTATTATTTAGAGACAATACTTAACAATACTGTTGTTGAGGATCGACTGCCGCACAGATGGAAGATGTGTTCCATAGGCTTGAGATGAGAGACAATGTGTTATGTGTTGGCTGTTATACAATCTCTACAATTGTTATGTATTTCTCAGTGAAGTTATTCTCCAATAAATTCTAAACTATTTCTGTTTGAAGACAATAAATGATGCGAACACTGAGCTGACGATCACCGACTGTTCCAATAGGGCTCTGCACTTGTCTTCAGGAAATCTGCATGACTTGACTTTGCATTAGTCAAACAGAGAAATGACTGGTATATGACTGGCGATAGACTTCACGCCGAGTCTAACACTTGTTCCCCAGTTTTGCATATGTTGTCAAACATTGACTCTCTCTTAAGTTTACCCGTATTTTAGTTATGATAATCAAAAGTTAATGTTTCAACAAATGGGAAACAAATTCTAATTTTGTCAAAAAATCGGTCAAACTATTCATTTCTAATCAAATATTTTTCATATGTTTTACACTTAAAAGCAATTTTCGGTTATTATTTGAATCTTTTCTTTTTGTGGCAAACATTCAAACATTGAGTGCATTAGACTTTTGAGAAAAACATTTCAAAATTCGTCAGTTTATTGAACGTTAAACAAACACCAGAATCAATGTGTCAGACGATTGATCTGATAAGCAATCTGTGAGAATTTAACGCATTTTTCAAACCAAATAACAAGAATTTCAACCATTTGTTGAATGTTTCATACAATTGAAGCCTAAAATCAAGTGATTTGATTGAATTAATTCAGAGAATGATTGAGAAGAATCTGATTTATTGTCAGATGTTTTGTCTTTTGCGATACAATTCTGTCAATAATTTTTGCGCTCATTTTTAATACAGATTTAAATATATTTTATATTTGATATTCTTTTGAACTTTTCTGCACTCAATAGTAATTTAAGCGACGATTAGAATATGTTTGAGTGAATCAAAGCTGAGCCTAATTTAGTCGATGGTTTGCGAACACTCGCCACCGATGTTTACCATATTTGGATCGGACTCAACGATTCACATCCCACCTGTGCCTCCTCTAACAGAGATCAACGATCAATGTATTATTGCTATGGGCTATGAATTGAAGTGAAGATCAAGTTTTGCTTTTTTTTCTTCTTCTCCTTTCAATTCAATCTCTTTTGTTGTTTTCTGTTATGAAAACGAATCGCTTATTATATCACATATAAAATGATTATCAAAAATATGAATAAATGAAAGAATAAAAGTCTAAACACATAAATAATCAAATATTAAGCGCTATTTAATGACATAATCTCCCAGTGAATCGCATTTGATGTATTAGTCAGTCATCAAAACAAGAAATGATATCATATGTAAAGAAATGTAAAGATTTTTTCATTCGATAAAAAAAAAGTTTTTTTTCAATCGATATTTCTTTCAATGAAAATAACTTAACGGAAATTTTAAAGTCATTTTCAGTTCTTATTTATGGCACAACTTTCTGAATAAAAAATCAGTTTTGGTTTTAATACAATTCCAGTCTTTGATGGAAACGATATCAGTAATTATTGGAAAAAAATATGCCAAGAATTTTATGAATTTCCTTTATATACAAGTGTCTGACAACTGTTCAAAATTAGGTATTTTTAATGCGTTTTGAAATACATTTTCAATTGCAAAATGAAATCAATTTCTTTCGTTACTTAAGATTTTTATGGATATCCAGATGGTCTCAAAAATTCAAAATGTTTTGATAGCATTTGAACTTTGAATACTAAATAGTTTAAATCCGTCTATAAAGTGGAAAACATAATTATTTTTCTCATTAAAGTGTGAGAATAATTTCAAAATAAACTTTTCTCGTCTATATTCCAGGCCAATCACATCAAACGACATTGAAACCTGACAGACAGCACAGGCATCCCTGGATATCAAAACATAAATATACAGATAATTAACTAAAATAAACCAATAATTTACGAAAATTAAAGCAAATTCTGTGAGAACTGAAAAAATTTTGTGTAAATTAGTGTTTAAATAGTTGTCAGACAGATGTGTGTAATGACATGTGTTTCTCCTCTTCTAATCAATTAAACTCAAATAAAACATAATGAAACACATAATGAAACAACAGGTAAATTAGCAAAATATCAGTTATATTCGGATGATATTCATGGGTTGAATCAGTGATTATTATTGTCTGTATATGTGGTGGTCGTCCAAATTACATACATTACCAAAGTTTATGTCAAAAAAGGTTTTCTTTGTTATAATAGCCTAAAGGCATACACCAGATGAAGAGAACCTGCGAGAGGTCGGAGTCGAGCGCACCTGTTATTATATAACTTTTGTTGCGTTCATTCATTTATATCATATTTGAAGTCACTTTAATTATTGATATTCAACGCAATGCCAGTCCTTCTCCAGTCAATCAGGACTGGCTTTCATTGCTTTCCCATACAATACAGAAATGCAATCAAATACCGACCATATGCTCGACTCAAGACATTACTGAACTCAGTTCTCTCCTCTTCATATTAAACGAAATATTGCTTTGATTTTTACTTTCTTTACTTTCAATTACCGATAATTATAGAGAGAAAGGAAACTAATAATTCATTTCCAGTCCCTATCTTAAGACAAATTCAAAATGTCTTTGATTTTAATTCTGCAATTCATCCGATTATTCGACAAAAAAGTTTTAATTTATGGCATTTCTAATGATTTTTTAAACAATAAGAGCAAACAATTATCTCTGAAAACAGATTTTCATCGATAAATGAGAATCAGAATTCATGGCAAACATTCGTGAAAAACAATTAATTGAAATGAATTACACTTTTTCAGATAATAATTAAAACATATGACAAACGAAAAACAATTTTTTGCTTCCATTAGAGAACAACCGAATCGGGGGAAAGACATCTGACTTTCAATAAAGACTTCTATATGTTTTCGTTCAGCAATTTTTCATCGTTTTATGAATTCCTTTCGAAAGCCACAGGTTTTGATATAACACCAGAAAAGGTCTGCAGCAGCACAGTGTGGAACACCTGCCCCTCAATAGTTATCTTAATGGCAACTATTTATAATAATAAGTTAGTGTTACTTTCAAACACTATTTAATGCATTTTTCATATATTTTGTTATCTCTGAGACTTAGGACAGGAGTAACAAAAAATATTCCCACGAATCCAATAATAATCGATTATTATATCTATATATTCAATCAGAATAAGACCGCAAAGTGGCTAAGAATTGGTCAAATCATACCATAAACAGATTGCAGAGACATTTTCGGTGGCTCTTAATTGACGATAGCACCAGCAATTGATCCCTTCCCTCTAATGTTGTCTGTCTTTTATGCAAATTACTTGAAAATACATAACTATTATTAAAACTAATGTATATTTTCGGGCAATAATCAGACGATTTCAGGGCTCAGAATAAATGTTTGACGAAAAAGGAGAGCAAAACCTGTGTCTAACAGGTCTCGACAAATAACTATATTACGGATTACACCTAATTCTTGCAATTCTTTTCAGACAATTTCTTTTATATCTCATAATTGGTCTAATTTTGTGAACAAAATACAAGATTTTAATTCGTTTTCTTCACGCAATCAAAAACTGAAATTTGTTTTTTTCTATGATTTTAAGTATAAATAACTAAACGAAAGATTTATTGTCTAATAATAAGGTTTAAAACATAAGAAAAGAATTTCTGAACAAAAAATAAAATTCAAAAGTATTTGTGAAAAATAAGTTGAGAGACAGGAGGGGACTGACTGGCAGTGATTCTTAGATAAAGATAGGGAAGGTATTAGAAGATAGATAACAATCAATAATTAGTATGGGTTTTGGTGTTAGGGCTCAGACATAGAATTGAAGATAACTTTTGGGATATTCTTGAGATTGTCTGCCATTTGAACGCCTATTTCGAGTGGAGATCTGCCAGAAATTGAATCCCAATTTTGAGTCCGACTTTCAGTTTATTTAAGGGAGTGGTTGTGTTCATGTTATTACTGATCAATGAACCTGTGCCTGTTTGGTGTAGCACCCACAGGGTTCCTGTCCTGTTGTTTGTTTTTATCGGTTCCATCACTTAAATGATGGTCCGCTACCGTAGCCGTGGATGATGTGGGAGGAGGAGGGCATCCCATCTGAAGGTGACTCACAATTGTTAGTGAACTCAGCCATCAAACAAAAACCTATCTGTTATGTGTTATGAAACAAATACTCAGTCAGAGAGTCAGAGACAATGTTCAGAGCACATCCCTTAACCTAAGTTTAGCCTAATTTTGTTGGGACTCTCATCCGAAGCCATACGTGTAATAAAATATGTTTTTCGCTCAATCATCTCATTTGACGCCCGATAGGGAGTGTCCCTCAGTTTTACAGATTTTTATGATTAGTTTCACAATTTTGTGATCCGCAGGGAATCTCATTTCGGAGCTATACTTCATCGACACTTTAATTGCTTACAGACTTTACAGACTTTTTGCAGAAGTTTACACAAAAAGTAAATAATTTTTTACAGTTAGAGACAGAGTTAGAGTCAAAGTCAGAGTATATGAGTATTGCATTCAAACAAATCGTTTTTCAATCAAATGCAGAACAGATTGCGTTTCAAACGCTGTATTCAAAGGCCATTTGGACACCATTTGAAACCACATTGAAGACAGTGTTGAATGAGAAAACATGTTGTCCTGACTCCTGATATTTGTTGTCTCGTTAAACATTATTACTATAGGCTATACATTAGGCTATACTTTACTCTGCTTTCAATTAGTGAACAGACTTTTGGTCAGTCATTCACTAAAATGGGATTCAAATGGGACTAAATAGAGAGGAAATTCATTATTACGGTTTATATAACGTGAAGTAGAGTTCAAATTACGGTTAAATGTATTGAATCGGTTCCTCTGAGTCGAGTATTTGTCACCGAAAAGACTTTTCACAAATGTTTAGAAAATGACTTTTTGTTAAAGACTTGAAACCATTCATTGAAATCATATCCAAAATCTGTATTCAATGTGTTATTTGGAAATTGAATCAATGGATAGTCATTGTGATCGAGTGCAGGGTATAGATCACTGTTTGGTTCACTCTATGGTTGACTACTTGTCTGGCGGCCACTTCGTTAACTTTGGTTCAATTGGTAGTGACTTTTCAAACATTTGCCCATTATTTGGACCATCGAGTCAGGCATATGAGGCAAACATAATGTCATTTGCATTGAATGCAATCCAATCCAATGCATAGCACTGTATGGAGTGATCATAGATGGACTCTAAGTGCGGGCAGTTATGGCTGTGCCCATTCCTGTCAACTCTAATGGCAATGAATTGAAGCTAATAAGAGTTGTTGACAACGAGAGGTAAAGCCATTGGAACACTCATTTGCATTTCATATGCCTCACAAATAACAGCTAAACAGGTGTTGGTCTGAGAGCCACAACTCTCACCATCTATTGTAATGTTGGTCACAGCCTAACCATCAGTCAGTTGTATTGCTTTTAGTGGAACTACCCTTAACTCTACTACTACTAGTGCTCGACTGCCAGTCCAACTGTCGGTCTGACAATTGTAAAGTGAAATCTCAGCAAAAGAGCCTCTTTTGAGTCCATCTTTTGTGGGCCAATACGGACTTCTTTTGCCACATTCTTTCACTTCACAATTGCCTGGAGTTTCACTTTGAGTTGCATTTCAAGAATCCAATGCCTGCTGTCATTGAGAGGTAGAGCGCAGGTATGAGCAGAGGTCAGTCAAATATACGATGGGCTGTATAATGGGCCCAATATATGGCCAAACGTATGGTCACAACAATGAATTCAATGCCAATGCAATTGTCGGCTGAATTCCGGGTCCACTCTATTCGAAAGTATGGGATAGTAAGGGATACTATGGTATAGTATGGGATACTATGCGATACACTTTTGTTGGGCTAAAATGCTTTTGGTTTCGGCCGACAACTTCTCACAACTCAACAGATGTATTGTCCGAATGTATAAAACTTTTTAAATACAATTTTAGTCTATTATTTAGTGAAGCATTTGTTGAATAAATATGTGTTTACTTATAAACCCAAACCAATAGCTCTTAATTCCATTTCTCGATTGGATTTATACTTAGAGACCGTTTTTTAAGAGTTATTCCCAAATAATAGAGTATTTGTGACACAAATGTTCTTATATTTCATTTGGAAAATAGTGTTTTCAGACCAATGAATACAATGAATACTTTGAATAAAAAGCTGATAAAGCCTTCGATGCGTTAATATCTGAGTTAAATAGAGAGTAAAGAACAGAATAGGAGATAGACTTCAATTATTCTTCACTACAATAATAATACATTAAAATTAATGCCCGATATGTCAATAAATAAGTGCATTCTTTGCCTAATTTCTTGGTGTTTGAGCTCAGGTTGAAATAATGAATACTACCTGTGCAACGCCAATTAGGATTACAGGACTCACTTAACAGCCCAGTGCTTGAGCTTTAAGTATAGCAGTCAATGGGCCTCTTCATCATCCTTTGCGATCACAATGAGCTGTGGACCACATATCTTCATAGTTAGTCATACCTGTGCTTTACAGTTGCTTTTCCTAAATATTCTCAATGACTGCACTCATATCCAGCAACTGTTAACTCAATTCTTAGGCAATTAGTAATAGTTTTGTAACTTTGCATACATTGCATACCTTTATCTCAATTCCTAACAAAACTAGAAATACAAGTATTCGGACACAAATTCATATCTTTTTGACTCAAAATACATAATAATTTTTATTCTTCGTTACAACTCTGTTAGATAACCACTTAATCACTCCATCATTCCATCAGAATCCAGGAATTAATTCAATTCCGATATATATTAAGATTTTTGCATTTAATTTAATTATAGATTGAATTTTCTCTAAATATTTTGTTAATTAATAATTAGTTTAATTAGATTTTAATGCATCGCTTATAAATGGGCTACACTTTTGAGTAATGCTAAGATTGATTGCAAGATAACTCCTTTCTGACAAGACATTGATGTAGAGCTCATTAAATATATTAATTATTATTATTATTTTGATAACAATTTCCAATTTTTTAATTGAATTTTTACTTAATTTTTATTCAAAATCACATTTTTATCGATTCTTTTAAAGAAAAACTTAATTAAAATTTTGAATATTTATTCGATTAAAACAAAAACAAATAAAATTTATAATTACTTCAGAATAAAGAAAATTATATTCAATACTATTAACTAACTATTAATTAGTTGAGTCTATTAATCAGAATTTTCATCAAAGCTAATGAGAAAAGTTTGACCCAAAGGAGAGGGTAGGACTCAAAAAATATTGTGACCGAAAACAGAATCTTATTTTTCTAAAAGGATATACTTGAAGATGGATTGCATCAGAGCACAGATACCTTCCATCTGCTGCCTATCATAATGCTCTCGAAAGCGTATCATAAACTTATATTTCGATTTACGATTACCAATGGTTGCCCCTCTTATTACTCCTATTAGACCTATTACTCCTTTAACAGAAAAGTTGGAGTAAAATAGATTATTAAAAAGAAAATTACCGCAAGAAGTGACCAAAATTACATTCAAATTATCAAAGATAGAGTATATATATTAAAACACGTGTTATATTAAAAACTGAGAAAAAGTTATAAAATGATTCGTAAAATAAAATGTTAGTTAAATGAATAAATACAATACAATGGGAACAGGAGTAGAGCAACAGGTGATAAACAGGGGCATTGGCAGTCATAGGCATAAGCATAGGCAAGCTGAGCGAGATCACGCTCATCAGGGCAGAAACATCCTTCAACCATTTGCCTGACGTGAGCTATTTATGCAATATTGTGACGAACAGCACAACAGTCAATAGCTATTCTGTGCAATACATTCGTGATTCAATGGCTAACAAAATGTAGGATTGGCTCACATTTGGCTCACAATTTAAATATAATTCTTTCTTTCAGTTCAAAAGTCATTAATTTTATGTTTCGCACACAAACGTATGGCCAGTCAGTCACTAAAAAACGTGTATCCCTTTCACACAATATTATTCGGTAGCGGCTATTATCCCATTCCAACACATTCTCTCAATACTGGGCTCAACACTGGTCTCTCAAAACTAATTTTCTATTTAATGGAAATATATTTTAAAATTCTTCAATTTTTATTCAATTTTCGACTCCTTATTCAATTTCTGAAATACCCATAGCTTTAATGCTTATATAAGTTAAATGGATGCTATTATTCTGTTTCCGAGAAAAAGAACATTTTTCACTAAAATTACATATTTAAAAAAAAAATAATTTTATTTATAAATTCATGAATTCACAGCTGAGATAACTTAATATCGAGTCATGATATACATGATATAACTTAAAGAATACATGTTTTATCCATAAATACATGGTTTAGATTTGTGTTTTGTGTGTGTAGTGTGAGAACAAAATTATTTTTAACTGCTCTTGGCTTAGGCTGAAGCCAAGAATCAATTAATTCGCTTTTGTAGGGAAAATGTTTCACCTGTTGGTCGGCCTATGAATTGTGTTCAGAAGAGAAACAAAATATCAATTATTATGCCTTAAAATGAACTCAAATTCGCAAAACGTTTTGATTTCGAGTTTTAATTATTTTCTTTTCTCTAAAAATCAACGAATCGTTTGAGAGATTGTCTCTGAATTCGCATTAAATATAATTATTATAGGATTTCATTCAATTCAATCATTATCTGCAGAAAACCTGTTCAACACTTCGATAGTCAAGAATTGGGTGTTTTATGAGTTTCTCATTCAAAGTGAACACTAATTGATGAGTTGAACATACAGTCCGTTTGATTGCAATTTATTAGTTTAAAATTAATGACTCGAATTTATTTAATATCAATTCATTGAGTGACTAATCTGTTCCATCAAATTTAAATTTGGTGAACAGCACCTTAAACGGGTGGTATCCACTAACAGAACATTTTAACATTAATTTCAATTGAAAAATTCAGTCCAATTACTAACAAATTCACAACTTTTACAATAAATCTTGAGATTTGAAATTCAAATTTAAGAATAAGTAAATTTTAAAATCAAGATTTTATACACAAATAATCCTCTAATAAATTATTGTTAATAATACAGACATAGAAGTGATCCGCAATTTTCAAGTCTTATCCCAAAAAACATAATAATTATGAACCAATTTTTGCAGAAAATGTGTTTTCAGTAAATACCTGAGACTTTTATTAAAGTCAAGACCGGCATAAAGGACCGGGCATTTTTTCGCTCTATATAATCAGGTATCAAATTCCTACTCATAGATTAGAGTCAAGAAGAACTTAATAGAGATTTTCTTTGATGATAATCATAAGGCATTACTTCCAATATTTAATATTCGGTTTTGTAGGTACCGATGAAAAGTCTGTGATTAGACCCACAGAGAGCCGAATGTCGGCCCTTCCTATGAAGGGAGCAACAGATTACTATAACTTTTTATATTAAATAATAATTTTTTTATTGCATTAAAATATTTTAATATAAATATATTTTTTTTTACTTCAAATATAACTATAATTTTTATTAATATTCTCTCTGCAGATGTCTTTTGATATTAAATTGTCATAAGTTTTGATATATCGCTCATCACTTCTTTATGCTATTTTTTTGCAGATTTAATCTTAAGGAATAGTATGGGAGAAGTCTTCAAAATATTGTTTCTAATCATCAAATTATATTTTTCACTATTGAATCAAATGAATACATATTTGAAAGTTTTTATTATTTTGAAAATCAAAAGACAATATAATTCATATTCTGGTTATTATTCAACGAATTCCCACGAATTTGAAATAAATTGAACACAAAATTGGTTCTCATTAAATAATCATGCTAATTTATTGCAGTATCTGAGTCACTTAATTTCAATTCAGTGAACCAAAGATGCAATTCATCGCAAATCAGTTACGTTTGAAAATAAAACCAAGATATGAATCACAGAGACGTTCATAAAGGAGATCAAATAGTTTTGCGAAAACTCCCAAAAAGTGTCCCAAACATGACATATAAGGAAATATATCAAACACTATCATTGATAGGCTATCTTTCTTATACTAACCTAAATGCTATCTAAAAATATTCAAATAAATGGCTAACTATCAGATCGTATTATGTGCACATCTCTGTTTTAATGTCTATACCACACATTGTGATTTGGTTAATATATGCTAATTTCTTGGTTCATATCCTGGTATTTCAAATATTCTCCACTAAATGAGAGGAAATTAGAGAAGACACTCATTTTAATCATAAATAGAAATGAGTGCAGTAAATAGACCTGAATGACAGTCCCATCTCATCCCTCTTCTCTCTAACTCATCTAAACGAAGAACATTTAACTCCAGTCGACGACAGTTTTTATTAGCTTTTACTTCAAATGACTGTAATTTTCAGTTTTGCAAATCAGTTATCAATCCTTTAAAAGTAGTTTTAGTTTAAATAAGTAAACCATTGAAACCATTGAAAGCATTCATTATCCAAATGAGACTCATTTCAGAAGTAGTCTTAAATGAGTTTTTCAAATATCGAGAACTAATGGACATTAAGACTCGCCATCTGTTCTTCGGCTCAAATTAGAGTCCACTCGAGAAAATATTTGGTGATTCTGTTTGAGTGATGGCTCAGAGGCATCCATAATATCGGTTTGGGATGTGTTTAGAGAGCGCTAACACTGAATCGGAGTTCAGTATCAAAGAGGGAGAGAATTAGTGAACAAGTGAACAGAGAACAGAGAACATGCTTTTTTACTTTAGTCTAAAAAGCATTTTTATAGTCGCAAACACATAACACATCAATTAAGGGATAAATTTTCAATTAGATTTACATACAAACCAATACCTGTGCCAATGGCTGTTCCTTTTTAGGTGTGAGGCCCGACAATAAATTATTTGCAGTTAAGTGTTTCCGAAATCCACTCAATTCGTGATTCCAGAGTAAACGGCAAAACATTTTAGAGAATGAATGGCAAAAAGCACAGCACATAAATCGGACACTTTTGGCTGCTGGAGAGGTGGCACCCATTAGGCCGTCCAAAAGCATCTAAATTACTCATTTATAACGATAATTGTATTCGAGTTGACTCTGAGAATAGTCGGCGCAAAACATCAGTCAGTCGTCAGCCCTTCAGAGGTGGCAATCAATGGGCGCTCGACTCAGACTTAATGCCAAATAATTAGATGAAAATTAATTCGTTTTTATTATTACTTCTAATCTTTTTTGTGTTTAATTTTTGGTCGAAATATATTTATTCCAAACGACTGAACATAAATCTAATGGCAATCATATTATAATGAATTTGGAAGACTATCACTAGTAGTACAGGTGTTCACAAAAACATAGGTGTTATCCGCCGATGAAATATGTGATTCATTCAAATAATTTATAGGATTTACTATTAAATGCTTTTTGTGTTTAGAAATTGTAATTTTTTCCAATGAAAAAGAGATGAGTTCTTCGTTTGCTATTATTTTTTTCACTTCTTGTGATTTAATCGTTTGGTTTGAGGCGTTTTATTCTTCTTCGTCTGATATCCAGAACACAATCAAAGATATTTCTCTGAGTCGAGGAGAGAGATCACACCTTAACAGTCATTTAATGCCATTATTTCTGCTAATAAGACATAATTACTTCAGAGAAACAATAAAAACAAATCATTTGAATTAATTCAAAGAAATTCACGTCTAATACAAGACTGTATGTTCTTAAAAGCGGAAAATATTTTGTAAAACTCTCTTATCTTTGAAACAAAAACACAATTTTAAAACAATTTGTGACTTTTTATGGAAAAATTTCAATGATTTTTTGTTCTGAAAATAATCTGATAAAACATATAATAAACGATTGAAATGTTTTCATATGAAAATTATTTAATTGAATTACTTATTAGTGAATTTCATTCATAAAAAAACAAAATGAAATGAATAGGAATTTAAGTATGAAAATGTCAGTCGAGTAATAAAACTGTCAGAATATGTTTCACGTCTTTTGATTCTCAAATGATTTCTTTGAAATTTTAGTGACTTTTGAATCACATTTTGATTAAGTGTTGGATCGAAAAGCGATCAAAACATTTGGGATCAATGAATCCAAACTTATTCTAAACGCCAACACAAATGCACTCAAATGATTCCGATTAAATTCTCGTTGATGAACAACCAAGAAATCTATACTCAATGAACAAAAACCTGTACTTCTTTTCTATGACTTTATTTTGGAGACAGAATTATACACTATTTTAAGAGTCTATAAATATGAATGAGTTTTAGGTTTTGCTTATTTTTCTCTATCTTTGAATATAATTTGCTTTTTATATAAATCATTGAATTTTTCTTCGAAATTATTGATCCGAAACTCAATTAAATGAGTGACTGAATGTATGGCCAAATAAAATAGAGCGCAAACCAAATGCTGGGCACAAAAAAAATAGTAATGAATTCCTTTAAAAAAACAGAACATTAACTTCAATCACGAATAGATAATTTAAATTTTTGAAACCTGCAAAAAAAATTAATCGGTATTTACTGTAGTTTTTGGTAAATTCGAGATTATTTCAGTACATATAAGGAATGGCTGTAATTATGATATAAATTGTACACAAAATTTATTTAATGCCATTTCCACCGAAAACTACTGCAATCTTCTCAACAAAATATTCATTGATTTTCTAATTTAAGGATAAAATTCTGGAAAACAAATTCTCTGACAAATTTTCGTTTAAAAAATCCAAGTTTTAATGAATTTCAAATTGATTCGGATAACATTGGATATTACAATCAATTAGAGGAGTAAAGTATACAATGATTTTGTAATTAATCTTATTTTGAATGAACACTAAATCTTTTATTCATTTGAAACTCAACAAAACTCAAGTCTCTTTTGTGAATAGTCAGGTGCTCTTTGTTTGCTGTAATAAATTGTTTTTTAATGAATACATTTGAGTCGACGATTGAATTTAAACTTTTCTTTCACAATCAAAAAATGATTAGAAATCAAAACATAATGATTAGGTTTCGACAAAAAACCTCATTTGTTATGAAAATATCCACAGATTTTGATCTATTTTTTCTCATGAATTGTAATCCATATAATAGTTGAGAGCAATTCCTACTTCAGATTAAATTGAGGCTAACCTCAGTTCTGCTGAAATATGAATCAATATTTGATTGTATCGTAATTATTGATATAATATTTGCATCAAAAATACATTACAAAGTCTTAATATTCACGACTTGTGATGTGCAAGAAAGCTTCATTTAACCAACAATTTCTAATGCATCAGAATCATTCAATATTGTTGACTGTTGCTGATGAAAGAAGTATTAGATGAACTACCTTGCTCTTATCTGGTCTTCAATCTACATAAAGTTATCCGCAGAGATATTTTGTGAGGAGTTTTTACTTTTATTTGTTGTCAAACTTTTTCCAATCAAATAAAACGATTGGTTTAAATGTCATTAAAAAGACGACTTAATTCACAACCAATTATAAAGTCGACCACAAATCAGATTTTATTTCAAATTTAATGATCAAATTCATTATCATATAATCAAAATCATTAAGTTATTGACATTTGTTTCGATCCAATATTTGTTTGCCAATAATTACTGATCAAATATTTTGATCGATTAGTCCTCTGATAAGAAATTAAAGTCTCAATTAGTGAAGGCTTTGAATAATGCAATCAATTCTTAATAAGCGCTGATTTTCTAATCATTAAAATACTTTTTTTACTTCATTATAGATATTAAATATATTCTAGGTTTTCATTTTCTAATTCATCGATAGATTGACTTAATGACCAAAACTCTTATTTTTAATTAAGTAACACTATATTACAGTTATCTTAATTTGCAATCAAATCAACAGAATATAGAGATTGAGTGGCTTTATCTTACCTTCAATAATACGATTCTATAAAACTTGGAATCTATGAGAAGTTATCGAAGATTTTATTTAAATAAATCAATAAAATTAATTGAACTTCATATCTATCAGATCTATCAAAATCAGTTTTTGAAAATTGATAAGAAAAACAATTTCCAAAACGATTATCGAAAGATATTGAGGGAAAGGTATCGCATTCTTCACCAAATAGTTTTGTATAACTTATTAAAAATGTGTTGAAAAAGCAAATGTTTTGATGGATTGATTGCCGGAGAAAAACAATATTCAAATTTATTCTCCAAATCTTTGTTGAGAAGACCTATAATGAGATGATTTGCAGATTATATTCAAATTCAAATATATTTATCGCTTTTTAAACACAAAGAAAAGTCAAATTAGAGAATATATTCGTTGACTTCTCTTCTGATAAATAATGTGTTATAATTACAGACAAATAAAAAGAGAGAATAATTTTATTCAAAACATTTTTTTGTTTTACAAGTTTTTAATGTTTTTGCTCTTCAGAGTTGTCTATCAATTGTAGGATTGTTTTTGAGGATATGTCTTCAAATGTCTTGAAACAGATGTTTGGCAAAAGAGCTTAAAATATTTATACGATTTTTATTCAGTTTTTATGATTTCATTCTTTGATTTATGTCATGTTATTCTCATTCGGAAAGATCTCAGAATCAATAAGACTTGTAATTTAGTAATAAATCTTTTGATGAGATCCCACTTAACGCTAGTCTTTGCACACAATTATCGCATTCATGTATTTGAAGCGCGATTTTTCACGAGTTCTTCATATTTAAGTGTATTTTAAACTTTGAGAGTTTAACCTATTTTTGCGCCGTTTTTATGCAAAAATTTCAAATAAAATTTTGATTATAAGTTGTCTGTCAGTCAACACTCAACATAGGGACAGCCAACTGAACAGAATAGACATTTGCCTACAATTTATTACAATATTACAATACTGGTATTATTATTATTATTATTATAAAGCAAACAATAAATTGCTTCACTCAGAGCTCCTTCTTATCCGAGGGATGAGCGACAGATTATTATTCGTGAACTCAAACTTCAAGTATGAGATGTTTGATAGCATATAAGTGGCTATCATAAAATATGGTCCATGTTCACTTAATCGATGCTTCATTCTCAGCAAATACCTAAGTCTGAAATAAATTCTTGAGACTAGAATCTTATGCATTAAAAAGCATTCCTATTAAATGTGAGCCCATATTAAGTGCTATTTATTCTGAAAAACATTAATTTAAGTAAAATATTGTGAGAAATAATAGTTAATGTATTTAATGTATTCACTATTCAGAAGCAAATTATTCTTATTTTCATTCAATTAATCTCTTGAATAATAATTCAAATTAATTATCAAAATATTTGAAATAATTTTCTCCATTTAATAGATTTTTATGTATTATTAAACATAAATTAATTGTTTGTTTGGTTGGCATCTTATTCGGTGGCTGTCGGGTGCGGCCAATGGATAGCCTCTGGGAAAGCACTAAATCTCAGACATTATTTAAATAAATGGCTAAACATTTTTGACTCATTTTTATTCTTAAACACAAACTAGTTGTTCATTCTGTGCAAAGAAGTGAACATAACTATGAAAGTCCTGCTGTTATTGTGTTCCCAAACACTCACTCAGAGAACACTTTTGAGATAAAGCAGTTCTTCGGAGGAAAACACTGATTACGGGGTGAACCAAATGAAACAAATTTTTGAATAAATTATTCACTAATTTATTGTCTGTTTTCTTAAATACTAAATATTGGCTCAAAAGACAACATTTAACAGTCAAATGAACTCTAATACAGACCACTATGAGATGGACAGAAACTTTGGCCGATTTTTTGTTTTGTTTTTGCTTATTCCTAACCAATAATATATGTAATGATATTTTGCAGATATTTGGACAACAGATGTATTGCTTGAGATCTATAAACCCGATAAAAGTTTTGCTTAATTTAAATTTCAACAGATTTTGAGCAAATGTTTGGCAAAAATAACAAAATATTTGAATAATTATCGCAAATGAAATAAATCCACATTTAATTTGTTGGGAAAATTAGCTGAGAATTTTGCACTTCCTATCA